>CAAKHB010007002.1:297632-313934 GCA_901007665.1 Aeoliscus strigatus
CAAGCACTCGTATACACAAACTCTTGACATTCCTCCAGTGCACTAGCTGAAATGTCGGCAGTAAAAGCAGTGCTTGCCTCTTCAATTACTCACCGAGCTGTGACAGGTGACACATCTGCCATGTCACCTCAGATGGTGGTAGAAAGCTTGTCCAACCTACCTGACTGAGATACTTTTAGTGTCAGTTTGGAGTGTGGGTGCGTCAATTGTGGCTTTGGGACATCACCATTTAGTGCAGGAAGTGTTGTGATTCATGGGACCATCAGGGAACACGTAAACATGGAGCTCACTAGTCACAATCTTTCACTGTGGTCAGACTTTAACAGAGGGAAAAGCTCTATCATGGTTCCTTTTCCACTCGTGATGCTTTATTGATGAGCATGTGGGTAGTAAAAACAGAAAAAAACAGAAATATGTTTTCTTGATGGGTTACAAACACCTTGGGTTTTACAAAAGTCACCTCTGCGACATATTGAAAACAAATTCCAACAGAATGTGTGGTCATTAAATATGTAATAGACTGAGCTGAAACGCACCAAAATACACTAACGATGTTTCTCTCTTACAGGCCGACCAACTGTTTGCCATTCTGTTCCACATACAATAGGATGAAACAGCCTAAATACACAAAGTGGGAAACAATTATGGGCAAGTAAAGAAGCTCCGGTCCAATCCGTTGTTGACATTTAAACACTCCTAATTCAGCCTGGATGGATGGATTGGTTCAGACAACTGACAGATTCACTGGGAACTTGAGTACCACTGGGAGCTAGAGTATGCAAATAAACATGTTGCTAATCCATCAACTGGTCTACCCAGAAGTAATTAAGCCAAATTATAGACAGCCCCCACACCCCTGCCTTAATCACACGGGCACCCCGCTGAGCAACAGGTGGCCTCATCATACAAACCTGCATCACACCACTGTCATTTGAATCTGAGGAAATACTCAGTGAACCAGACAACGGAGTGTTTACAGTACTAGATGAGACTGATGTAATTATGATGGAGGGTGTGTGAGTGTGTGTGTATGTGTGTGTATGCATGTGCGATTGAGATCTTTTTTCATGTGCGCATATGACATTGATCTTTGTTTTTCTCTTATAACGGCAAACTAAAGTGACAGATGTGGTTTCAGCATGAACTTCTATTTCACATGTTTCAAAAAGTAGTTTGCAATGTTACTATCAACATGTTCTGCTTTCAGGAGTAAAACAATGCAACAACAAAATGCATGCAAATATGCAAATGAGAAAACAAAAGTTTCTGAAGCAATATTGGGACTCATTATTTTGGGTTTTAAAATTAAGACCGTTAAAAGAACATGAAAATCACTGTGAACTATGTTTTGCTGGACGGAAATGTAACTTTCATGTACTGGTGGAAATCAAAATGAAAGAAACTCTGTTTCTCATTGTTTTTGTTCATTGTTTTTCAGCCTGAGGCCACATCCAGACATAAATTGGCCTGATGTGCCGCTCTCATTGCAGCATTCTGGATATTTCCTGGAGGTGTCAAAGTGTTCTTGCATTTAATAGTCAGAACCATACAGCAAGAAATAAAAAAAAAAAACCTTTCCAGCAAAATAAAATATTTTTGGTTCATGAACATTTCCGGGGTCGTGATTTTGGAGTTTGAAAAACTGATTGACATTTCCTACCAATTCATAGACCAAAGTACTATCGATTACCGTAGGTTCTGCAATTCCACAGCAGGTGATAACCACTGCACAGCGTGTTTGAACATATCATGCAGCATAAATGCGACCTAATCAGGGTGCTTTTGCCCATCATCACAGAGAAGTGGAGGCGTATAGGACGTTAAACCCTGATTGCTTTTCCCTTGTCTGCCGACCACATTGGCAAATTCATCACAATGACAAATCGCTCACTCCCATGTGGGCGCAAGTGCAATCACAGTGTAGAACGCATGCAAATGGTCCCCAATCAGAACCCTTTTTTGACTGCCACCTCTTGATATGATAACTTGAAAACACTGGCAGGTTTGGACTGTTCTATTCTTGTTTCATTCCAGTTTGATGATGGCTTTGGGAGAACATTTTCAATCCATGCTTGAAACAATAAAGTCCCATTTAAGATTGCTGAGTTATGTTAAATCTTTCCTTTCTGATAATGCTGGTGTGCAGATTCAAAACAAATCTGCCTGTTTGTTGTCTTTGAATGCCTCGACAGAACCGGATGCTGAGGTCCATACGACCAAACTATTTGGCGACTGAGTGAGATTTATCCAGGAAGTTTTGGTGCTTCAGCAAGCTGGCTTAGTTGGCGCTGTTAATTCCTGTCTCCATTGTGGCAGCAGGTAGCCAGTTGTAAAGGAATCGAGCATCTAATTGAAGCAAAGGCACAGCAGCTCTAACAATAACCTGAATAAATTCAAGTTAAAATGACTAACATCCATCGTGTATGTCTTAGTAAGGGGCGCTAACCTCTTAAAAAGGAGGGTTTATTGGCAACACACTGCCGCTGCCAACAGGCATATTTTTTAAAAAATCCACAGGGAGGAGTTCAAACTACTTCAGATGGTGAGGAGGTCCCAGTTGAAGCTGGATAATCAGAGCAAGAAAAACTTTGGCACAAGGAGAAACCCCTCAAACGGCCCATTTGCTGTTTCATAGACCCTTATCTGCAAGAGATCCAAGAAATACAAAATTAGGCCTGACTAAGGTGTCAGAGGAATTACAATATCACTTAAAAGAGATCAAAAACAAAAACAACCGAAAATCAATGATCACACGTGCCCAGCAACAGTTTGACTGTTTCATGCACATACATCGCGCTTATCCACACGAACGACATTTATACCTGATGTTTAACCCGCAAACATTTTCTGCTTTGACAACATGGAGTGACCGCCCACTTAACAGGAAGTGAGGTCATGGCTGAGGTTACTTCCTGCACATTCTGCTTGTGTGGCCTCACAGTCTGCTAGCGGGGCCTCTAACAATAACTGTGACCGCTTGAAAGATCCTCTGTTTCTCATAAACACATTTGTTCCTCTTTGGGATGTGCTATTAGGGGCGGGCTGGAGGCCGGCGGAGGTGTTTGGTTAAATTTAGATTGTTTTCTCCTGTGTTGTGGAGACCCTGATTGCATTTCATCATAATCAATACTGCTATATTGAATCTGAGTGAGCGGCAATAACAGACAATAAAGCTTTGTGGGGGTGCACGGGTGCATCGTCCATCTGTCAGCCAACCAGGAAAACGGCAGAGGCTGCGTAAGATAGAACAATAAGCAGGAACAAGACAGCCCAACTAAGACCTAGACATGGAGTCTGTGAGAGTAAAAGAAAGGTCTTCACTCATTTGTGACACACACACACACACACACACACACACTTGCGTTTTGGCTTTCTCTTCTTGTTTCCTCTGTTGAAAACAATCACTCTTCTGATGACGCATGCAAGTTCCCCACCCACAGGCAGACTTTGTCTCTCAAAAATGCACACAGTCACAGGATGTGTTATTTTGCTGAAATGCTGAGACAGTTGAAAAGAAACTGGAAATCTTAGAGGAATACTGGAGTACAATCCCCCAATGAGGATTTCCCAGAAATGTGACATTTTACTGGATGCTGTTCATTAATACCCTGGTTTCTGGATCTTACTCCTAAGCTGCCCAAATGCGCAGGGTAAATTCCACAAACTTAACTTTCACCCTTAAGTTTTGTCCTTCAAGTTAAATATGTGTCTAATCACTTATATAAAGCCGTTTGTTTTTTTCATTGCAGGAGTGTTGAGATTAACACATTCATGCTATTTACTGTTGCCATGGTTACACCTCACATCATTCTCATTCAATGATCATTCATGGGGGTATTTTAAGTATTTTTGGAGCTTCTACAACAATGGACAAAGACAAAACAAAAAGAGAAAACAAAGCTGTGAGAAAATGAACGCTAGAATTGTTAAAGAAAACAGTCAATTTTAAATAAAAGTTTCCATAAAATGATACAGTTAACAAAGGGCATGAGATATGTTAGTCTTTAGCTCGCTAGTGACAAACTTGTAAGGAAATATGTTGCACATTTAACATGTCAAAGCAATAAATACAAATCCATACTGCTGGAAATGAATTATGTTTGTGGTGAATCGTGGTTCCTCCTGATTTACAACTGTTGTGGCTCAGAGAGCCTGCTGATGAAATCAATCATCATGTCCTGTGATTTATACTGGTAAGATCATTTTAATTTTGGAGAACTTTTTTTGGTTTGGTAGCAGTTTCTTTTATGGAAAGGATTATTCAATATGTTGGGGGCCAACAGTCTGGGTATTCCTTAGTTTAATGCAAACACATTCAAGCTGACTCCGACAAAGAGGAGAATGTCATACTTCTGAGTGACAAAGGTTTGGGGGCGTGGAAAGGGGGTGACTAGTAATCAGTGTTTCCTGTTGATGAAAACGTTGTCAGCTTGCTTGAAAGCTGCTGAGCTCTGGCTGTCTCTTTTGCTGGCTGACTGGTTCTAAACAACAACACAAAAAGTTCATCCCCAGTATGCAACTAAGGACGGAAGGAGTCAGAAACAACAAGTCTGAATTTGTACAGTGAGTGTGGCTGGCAGCTGATGCATATTTCATGCACACTTTGGAAAGATTCCACAATTTGCTGGTAATCACGTTGAATGCCTTCATCAGGAGCGCTCACTGCGCAGTGGCAGGCCAGTGGCAAATGAGGTCTAGATTATTAATTCAGTTATTTCCAAGACACAATCACCACTTGCCCATTTTGATTTCTCAGAGCATCAGAAACACAGTTCCCATGTAACTCCCCTTTGCCTGCATCTCATTCGCGATCGGTGTTTAAGAAAATCAGTTTCGATTTGAGCTGCACAGCCAACGCCCTGGGCAGCCAGAATATAATGGAAATAAAATGTAAAAACCAGATGACCGTGAATTCAATACCTAATGTCATTCTCCCCTTCAATAACCACGATTCAATTCTACCTCTCTAGCTGAGGTGCCAGGGGATAAATCCCAGCCCCCCCCCCACCGCCATCCCAGGACTAATCTCCCCCTCGGAAAGCTACTCCAGCGTGCAGCTTTCCTGCTGACCTCTCCTGCGGCTCGGTCTTATATCTGAGCGGCACTGAGTAGAGTGACGGGGGAGACTGCGCCGACATGTCACTCACCCGCAGCCACTGCTACAGCTCATATTAACAAGGAGACTTGGGGCTCTGGAGGTTTTTGCATATAAATTATATGTGTCGCTCCCAAGATGATATCAAAAGATGTGTGTGTGTGTGTGTGTGTGTGTGTGTGTGTGTGTGTATCAGGTATTACTCATGTTGTGGGGGCATGAATGTGTTAACGGTCGCATTGTAGGAACTCGCCTGCCTATGGGGACGATGAAGAATCCCCTGCCTTGCAAATTATAAAATAAAGCAATGAAAACTTAAGGTGAGGTTAGGTAAGGCTAAGGGTTACGTGTGTAATGGTTAAATAACATCTGTGGGAAATGAATGTAAGTCAAGCTAAATTGAAATAAATCTTACACATTGTGGGGAGCTGATTCCTTATAAGTCCTCATGTGTATAATGGCATTTCAATGTGGATGATAATTAAGGGCAAGATGAGTTTAGGTTAGGGTTTTAGTTGGATGGTGGTTATGGTTACAGGAAATAAATGTTCAGTATGAAGGGACTTCTGTCTGTTAATACTTTTATTCATCTCCAGGAGAAATTCACAATAAGGACACAAAAGTCCCGACTATGTAAATGATCAAATGTTTTGCATTCCCTTCTCCCCATTCATTTACTGCAAGTGTAGGTTAGGTAACATAAGTTGTGGTTGTGGTAGTAAATGTGCATAAATTCCATGTAATTCTGTGTACAGTGACACAAATATAAAGATATTGCAGGGATCTGCAGCCTTATGGGGACAAAACAGTTGCCTTTGTGTAAATGATAAACCTTAGAGTGGAAATAGATTGAAAGCATATGGTGAGGTTAGTGTGTGTGTGTGTGTGTGTGTGTGTGTGTGTGTGTGTGCGCGTGCGCGTGTGTGTGTGTGTGTGTAGACTCACGTGTCTGGTTTGATGTCAAGGGCATATTGAGTGGGTTTCCAATTTTTTTATACTATCTGATATTTCCAGCATTTCAACATTGCATTTTGCACCACACCTTTCTGAGCCTGTTATGGGTTCTTTCCACGCCACAACAGCAACACGAGGCACTTTTAAGTTCCCTGCGAGGTCATGGTCTCAATATCAAACAGATTCTGTTATATTTTCGTGCAGGTCCTGCAGAAATAAATGGGTGCTAGCGGCGTGACCAGAAAGTTCTCCGACATTTTAGCAACATCAGACACAATGTTTATTTACTCTTTCTTCATCAAATTTTCTGCAGTGAAAAAATGTGTTATTTGTGTATATTAAATAACAGGTTAGTTGCCTGTGGCCCTCTCGTAGCAGCAACGGCAGAATATCTGTGACAAAAGCTGTTATGAACATTATTCACAGTGCTCCAGTCACAGAGAGGTGAACTTCACACAGGGGCATGAGAAGCAGAGATGAAGAGGAAGCAAGAAGCCAACTTTCCTTCCTTCCCCAGTCAAATATGCTGATGCGGAAAATGTATTTGCTGGTTTCACTCCTCTCTCATTAGGCTATTTGTTTTCACAATGTTAAAAAGGAAAAAAAAGAATCTCAGAGCAGCTCTTTTTTGCAAACAGCTTCCCTTACATTGCATCTTAATTAGATTTCTCAGTTTCTATTATTCATTTTATTTTTCTATGGATCTCCTTGAGCTTGATCATGATTGACCTGAAACATACTGTATGGCCAAAGGAGGAGAGAAGACATGGTCAAATTCCCTGGATTTAATTTGCCTTTGTCATTTTGACCTCTACATCTGTAAAAATTAATTAATTACTGCATTTTGCACACATGTGACGCTAAAGTAGCGACAAATCTTAGACGAAGCAGACACAACATGTTAACGACTACAATACTGTACTGTCTCCAGGGTCACATCTGCCCTTGGAGACACGCTCACGCTCAGGTGGTAATAATACTAACAGAATTAATACATAACAAAACATCAGCCTGAAAGGGGGTAAGGTCATAACTCCCTATGAGTCTGCCAACAGCACAGTGTCTGCTGTCACTGCACCAAGATGAGAGAAGATAATTTTGTTCTTACTCAAACTGTAAGTATAAGGATGTGCATACAGCAGTACCAGATTCCTTCACCATTCAAGTCCGATGGTTTCACAAGCCTCACGCAGTAAAACAAGCTACATTAATTACTTCATACACTTAAATATCTGATACAAAGTAATTACAGCCATGAGTTAACCATTCAACATTCAAATCTGCTGATGCCTTGAAATTATTTACTAAGATGGTGCTTATAGATCTCTTGAACATAATGTGTTCCTTTGGGAGTCATTCAATCTATCTCTCTCTCACACACATACACTGTTTGACAGATCACAACAGAGAAACAAAGATGTTGGCGAACTGACAGTGACAGACAGACAGAGCAGGGGAAAGCCATTTACAGTAAGTACCAACCCCATCCCAGAATAAATACCTGACAACCATAATGTGGCCATGAGTCAAAGATAGACACATACACACAATGTTCAACAAAAGGACGCACCGAGCCTGCCACCCCATTTCCCTCCCAACCCCACCCCTATGTCAGCTCCCATATGAGGGGGGAGGAAAGAAGCCCGTCTGGTTCCCAGACGTGCACGTTCTCTGGCTCCTTCATCCATCCAGTCCAGTCAACCTGACAAACTAATGGAGACTAATCAACTGTCAGGCTGAACACGCAAAACACTACATCTCTCTACTTCCCATACCCCCCATCAACATGACCACCACACACGCCCCCACCCCCTTTCCACCCAGCTGCCACCAAACTCCCACCATCACTTCAGTTATAACTGTCATGAGCAGGAATAATAAAGTGATAGGTATATATAGTACACTGAATCCTCCCTGTCACACACACACACACACACACACACACACATACTTTTGGTGAAAATGGTTAAAACCTCTGTTAACCTTGACCTCAACTTGCTGCTGGTGTCTACTGTCTTTGCAGCTATTGGCTGCTCAGCAGTGGCAGATAACATTACACTCTAATTCATAAATCAATAGCTTCAAACAGACAGTCTTGGTCTCGATCTTTGTTTTGACTGTACAGTATGCACATGATGCATATGACACAGCAGTGAAAAAGGTGGGGAGGTGCAGGGTCGTCAGTGTCCACCCACGGACACACGGTGCCCACCTGAGCAAAATTGGATGTAATGTACTCGTTGACGGCGGTCTGGGCACTGCATGTGATATCCCATTCATCTATTGTGTGTATGTGTCTTGATTAGTAGATTCAATTGTCATGGAGGGTGAAATGTCCAATGAGCACTAACAGTTGAGTCACTAAGGCCCTCCCACCCTTTTCCACTGCTGCTTCAGTTCAGATGAAAGGTGCTCTCATGCTGTTCATATCTCACTTGTCTCCCCTCCCCTCCGGAGTTACAGTCTTGCTTGAGTTGCATCAAATCACAATATGCCCTAGCTCTCCTGCTATACCTTCCCCTACCTTTGCCATCTGCGGACTATTCATCTTATTGAGCCTTGTACTTTTGTCTGTCTTCTGTCATGTGTTGTGCTACGTGTTAACGAGAGAGCCAAGTCGCAGCTATCTGCTGTTTGCAAGCCCATTGGGGTTATAATAACATCAAATAATTCTGCCTGCAGCAGCACCCCGAACACCGAGCAGGGCGCAGTATCGTCACATAGCTGGTTGAGCGCTGTAGTTATTATTATTTTTTTGCCCTCCCAGGTAAGAACTAATGCCCACCCACACCTGGCATCCGCACATGAACATATGTCAAAATGTGAAGACTCTCTCCAGAAGTGTGCCTCTGCATGTTTTTAAAAGCATTCACTTTCGAAATACGTGGCTATTTTGGTAAGGGGAAAAATTCACAATACACATAATATTCATTGAGACACACAAAAGTCTCAACATCTCAGTGTGAAACGCCCACCTTCCATCTCATAACCACCTCAAAGTCTGGGAGGAGAGAGTATGTGTCAGGGGAGCGATGGTGCCTTTGTGGAAGTGATGTATTTCCATATTTTCATAGACAAAGGAATATCAGATTATGACTGTTTGCATTTTCAGCGTTTACTTGCATTCATCAGATCTCTGTCAGTGGAACTTTGACCTTGAAAATTAGTTTTTCTACCCTGCAAACTACCCTTTACTTTGTCTGCATCCCCTGATGTGGGTTCTCCATTCATAACTGATGGATGCTAGCAGATCACTTGGCGTGAACTGGGCTGGGAAATTCTCTATCATTAATGTAAAGCATGACTGACTAATTATCAGACACAAAATTACAATAGCAGCTGCTATAAGAGGGAGCAAGTAATAATTAACACTCCATCATGACAAGAAAATACTGATAAAAATTACAGCTAGTGGGCTCTTGTTACTTGAGTGATATATTTCTGCATCAGAGGCCTTGATGTTGCTCGAGCAAGTATAAGATGTAATGTCATTTTCTGAGGGAGAGAGGATGGATTTGTCTCACTAGAAGAAGCATTAGTAAAATATTATACATAGTGCAAACTTATAGATAACACAGCAGATCAGTCTTGTGAGGCACATTGCTGTGTCATCATTTAGAGGTATGATGCAGCAAAATGCCAAAGGCCTCGAGAAACTCACATGATTTCAGCTGTGCATGTGGAAGAGGCAATAACTGGGTTTTACAACCTTGCAGCACAAAATAACCATGAAATATCAGCAAAAGGAGGATGGGAGAATACTGGCTCCTCTGAATCTTCAGCTTTGTGGCTGCACTCTATTTAATAAAACAAAATAAAAACTAAAATTAGGAAAAATGGGAGGTTGCACTACAACCATTCATTAAAAGGCATATTTTTAACTAAAGCAGAGTGATAAACTTTACCATCTTTGCCGATCAGGAAGTCCAGGTAGCGGTAGGTGTAGGCCACGCCCACCTTGGTCTCCACCTGTGGTCTTTTCAGGGTGGAGTAAATCTTCCCCGGACTGTTCTCCTCGGACATTGGCTTCATTTTACGCAGTCCACAGCCCATGGTGCCACAGTTTACGAGTCTGTGGTCACACACCCTGCAAACCAAACCAGACGAGACAGACTGAAGCAATGTTCACTTTTCATTCGTGCACGTGTATGACTGAGCAATTATACACTCGGATATGTTTGATTCTGTGGGGATTTCAGAAGGAAAACCAATAAAGACGGTCATGCTGGATAATCGCCGAAAAAATAAATAAATAAACAGGACAAAATGAGCTTGATTTTTCACAAGCTGCCTCTCCCTTGTTCCCACGGAAACCCAATTAATCCAACAAGACCTTGGAAGAGCAGAAAATCTGCAGAAGAGCCTGGATGGATGGATGAATACATGGATGGTAGCTTCTGTTCTCGCTCTGTTGTACTTCCTATCTAATTACACAATATCATGAGGCCTTGGCTGGAGACTATGAATGGGATCTTGCTGTTGCTTCAGAGACGACAGGACAGGAAGTGTGTGTGTGTGTGTGTGTGTGTGTGTGTGTGTGTGTGTGTGTGTGTCTGTGTGCGCGTCGTGTTTGTGTTCGGCAGTCTGGGATATAGGAAAGGATGGGAGGTGAAGTAGGAAATGGGCATACAGGGGCTCAGTTAATGAGGTGACTGGCAAGAATGGAAAAGGTGAAAATCAATCAAGGGGAGGGGAGAGGAAATGGGGGTGGCTGGGTTAGAGATTCAGTGGGGAAAAAAAGAGGGTGGGGCCAGTGGGTAATGCATGGCAAATAGAGTCTGGAGAGAAAAAGAGGGTGCAATTAAAGTCTGGTGAATAGAAAAAGTGGTGATCAACACACAGCGACAGGGCAGGAGAGAGAAAGAGGAAGAGATGAAGCTGAGATTCATTACAGTTGTCATGAAAGACAGTGTTACCACAGGCAATTACATGAGTATCTTTGTTGGGCTTTATGAATCTCTGTATTCATCACAATCATATCTGTACCAGGCAAGACTGATCACCGCTCCTTGACATAGACAGCAGACTGACGCATTCATGATTAATAACAGAGTTGCATAAGAGATAACTGACTTCTGCGAGTTCTAAATGGTTTGTGGAGATACAGCTTAGAGCCATGTCTTCCACTCTCTGCACAATGCAAGCAGGACCAATGCCTTCCTTTTTTGGGAACAAATAAGCCACACTCTGAACAAAGTCAGTCCTTTAAGTTTCTTGTTAATAGCTTTTTTCTGCCTACTATGGAGAGTAGGAACAACAAGAGGGAAGGTGAGGCTCTGTCATATCGAAGACATGGAGAAGAGGTAGTCAGAACAATAGGAAGAGGGTGGGGGGCGGAGAGGGGGAAGTGGAAGAAAAACAAAGTGGATTGGGGAAAATTTGGTGGGCTTTGTATTTGCATAGTTCCTTGAGACCATAGAGGAGATGATGTGGCCCAAAGGCAAACAGTGTTTTTAGATACAAATGAAGAAAGGAAATGTGTTCAGGACTTTTCTGTTTTTGCCTTGAACGACGCCTCCGAAGTGGAGGAGTTGGAGCCACTGAATACCCTGCCTCAGCTCCTGATTGACAGACAGGGTGTTGGGGATGTTTTCCACTGCAGACTAGACTGGGCCTCTGTGGGAAAACAGGAAGAGGGCCATTGATTTCCTTTTTGCTGAATTAGCAACGATCCTTTTGCCATTTTCTACTGTGTTTTTTCTCTTGCTGATGGTTTTATTTGATAAGAGGTTTTATTTGATAAGAGTCCCTGCACATAAACTGAAATTGAAGTTCAAATGATTTGTTGTAGCTTTTGGGCCCACAGCAAAGGATCCATGTCAAAGAAACCTCAGGGACGCACTTGTGTTTCATTCCTGTCCTTATTCTTTAAGCCAAGAAAAGAGTTTGCCAGTCCAAAGTTTTTGTTAAAAGTTGTATTTACCGTATTTAACAGTTTACATTTGACTCTTTGCTGAGTTAGACATTTGTGTCATTATGACTGCTGAGTCAGACTGGAGGCTTTACAGACTGTACTGATTGCAAAAAAGAAATTCACAGTTGCAAACACAGATGCAAAGTCGTGCTTTGATTGGACCTTGATCTGAATGAAATCTTCTCCGTATTGCAAGAATTTGATATCAATGTTGCAGAGATCAAACCCAGCAGCAGTGGAAGCTTCAGAGTGAGTTGTTAGAGGACAGCTATTAGGACATTCTGATTTCATGTTTATCTTCATGAAGTCTCCAGTTTCAAGTACGATCGCGTGCTCCCTCATACTCTATTTGCCTGCTTTCACTTTTGATCTTTTTCAATTTGACAAGTAAATGGAACAACTGGGTTGCATTTGGTGGGTGGGTGCTGCTGATTGTGTATCATCCAGTTTGTTGTGAGGAGTACTGTGAAGGGCCCTCCAAGGTGGAGTGGTTACAGAGACAATCACATCAATGAGAGGAGAGAGACTGACTTCACCGCAACAACAAAAGTAGTGTTTGTTGGTTGAAATTTTTGGACAAGCAACCTCCTGTGGTCTCATCCTCCTGAGGTGAATGAGGACATATACGTATGTCAAACAATCTTTTTTTGGACAGTACAAGGGTAATAATTTAATATGACCTGTCCTCTCAAAGCATCTGCCCCAGCAGACATGTACGTTGTGCATGCGTGACTATGACAAATGTATGTATTTTAAACCAAACTATGATCTTTCCTGAACTGAAACGACTTCACATCTAAAAGAGTCAGCTGAGGTGGTTTGGACATCTAGCAAGGAGTAGGATGTCCTGGGCACATCCAACTGACAGGAGATTGTTGAACACACTGGAGGGATTATATATCTCTCCTGGCTTGGAAATGTCTAATGTCCACCAAGAGAAGCTGGCAAATGTTGCTGGGGAGAGGGATCCCTGGGTTTTCTTTCTCAGGAAGGATGGGTGGATGAATGAATGGATGACAATGGATGACAATGGATGACTAGATGTGCATCAGTATAATGGAGTGAGACAGTGTTGACAGAGTAAAATGGAAAACTACCAAAACTATATGTATGTGACATTAATATTCTGTTAATTTTGAAATGAAAAATGCATCATCTTTCTTGCAATAATTGACTTTTAAATCCCTAACCCTCAGAAGTTTAATATTGTGAGTGAGTGAATTATAGTATGAGTGACCCCTGATCCCCGAAACTCTGCACTAAAACTGCTACAGAAAGTGGTAATTCTAAATGCCAAAGGTGGAATTGCTTTCTTCAACTTGCTCAGTTTGTCATATTTGAGTGCTGAAGGACGATACATGGCAATGATCAGAAAAATGGATGAAGATCAGGGAAGGTGAGTGAAGCTGTGAGCATGCGAGTAAACAATAGCGTCTGTCTGAGATTCTCTGCGGTTTCAAAGCTCGACGGCCTCAGACAACCTGATCTCCATACAGTCAAGCCCCTCCCACCACGACCACACACACACACACACACACACACACACACACACACAGACACACACACACACACATCATGGAACTATTGCCATGGGAACCATCCCCTCTATGACTATTCCCTTTTCAGATGAATAATAGACACCAATCTGTCTCAGGCCTCTCTGTCTCTTTCATTGTAAGTTCCTGTCTTCTCCTTTTCTGTCTATAAGCTCTTCAGGATCAGCTTCTCCTCTCCTCTCATTTTCTCCTCCCTCCATGCCATTGACAGCTTTTTCTGTTCACATTATCTATCCATGCTGGGATTAATACACTTCTCACAAGTGAAAAGCAAAACTTCATCTCACACTCCACCTGTGCACTCACCTTTTAAATCAGTAGCCCACAAGACAGTGAATGGGGGATTTTCCAAAACATTATGGAGTTTGACTAAATTTCTAATTACTGCCTTTTGACATGGTTTTAGAGCATCAGACAATATGAGTGTGAGTGTTTGCAAAATTATCCAATCAATACTGCTGCAATTTTCTTGACCACCCATTATGACAGAAGTGCAAAGATAGGATTTTTTTTTCTATTTCGGCGCACAGACGCAGCCGAGATGCGTCAATTGCCCCGTAGCAGATCGCTCATACTGTAAATTACACACAATGCAACACATCGAATCCAGACGATTTTCAAAATACAAAAAGCTAATTTTCTGAATAAAACACGCCGTAGCAATGTGTATGTCAGAGAACCATGCAAATCATAACGAGGAAAGATTTACCCTAGAAGTGGAGAAGCACAGTATCATATTTGATACCTCAATAGCATTCTGCTGTCTTAATAAAGTAATACATTATGGTTGAATCCAAAAGAAGATCTTGAGGAATGTGTGATGGCAAAATCTGCTGAAAACTGAAATGCATAAGGAAATTAATTCTTCCTTTGTTTGTTGTTGATTATACACGCCGTATTGTGACTCTCGCGCTACCTCATTGCCTCACGGTACTCGTTGGGCGTTCTCGCTCCACTGCTGAAATGCTCCCGGTGTGAATTGAGATTGCGCAAGAATGGAGTAGAGACATGCAAATCCAGCTTCAGTTGGATAACGCTCTGTTGCATGGAAAAAGAAATGATATATTCGAATGTAAACACATCATTTCAAATAATATCTTATTTCGAATAAGGTCACTAGACGATTTTTGCAACCTTCTGGCGATGGAAGTCACCTTTCTGCATCTTGTTTGGAATTAAATCCCGAAGCTTTTTTTTTTATCACGACAATAAACAATCTTAGCGTGAAATGTGCCTAGAGTGAAAGTCAGGTGGTATAAAAATAACTCACTTTCAATTAGATGCACTCTGCTCACCCGTAGTGTGCCGTTGTTTGTCTATACATACTAAGTGGAGAGAGTACACATTAAGCCAAACCCTGCCAATTACCTTAATCAAATTTCACACCACACAGGGGGATGGACTGTGCCCGGATCAGATAGCAAACATAAATTGATTAAAATACATGTTTGCCGAAAGACTGGAGTAAATAAAAACCAACACAGAGGGAGAAAATACACAAACGATTAACTGAGAAACACTCAGAAAACTATTGCTTGACTGTATCATTTTGTATCACTTTCTGAAATGGTTAGTGGTTTTATTTCCCATGAACAAATGACAACACAATTAATAGAGTTTTTGTTTCTATGTGCTTTTTTTTAATTGTGCCACACCAACATGAACACAGGAGAGAAGGGGACAGTTGATGGTGTACAAGACCAGATACGCGGAATATTGTAGCCAATAACAGAATTCTAGTGCCATAATTGTGTTTTTGCCTCCACTGTGTATCATTACTGCAAGAGTGTTTCAGCCTGCACCATGATGAAAGAGTATACATGATAAATGCAATCTTGTATTGCAAAATTTGAATTTTCAAATGTGTTGTAGGTAAATTTATTTTATTTTTTAGTTTGTTTTTTAGTTTTACTTTGTTTTAGTTTAGTCCCATCTGGAAACATGGAGAGGGTGGTATTTCACTTCCCACTTAGGGGCAATTTTCAGATTTCAGATGTGAGCTCCAACCCATCCATCTCTTCATACAAATGGTTATTATGGGATCCATGAGCTAACTATTCCTTCATTTAGGAATGAGGAACTTGAAAAATTTGAAAAAAATTTCAAGTTCTTTTTTTGTAGTGTGGTTATAAACCTTTTCTGCTAATAATGACTTCACCCTTTGCCCTGTGTAATTATTCTCTTTGGAACATGACACTATGCTATATGTAAAGCAAAGAACAAACCTTAATCACTTGCACATTTCTGACAGTCGAGTGGAGTGGTTGATGCAAAAAGTTATCTAGTAGTTTTAACAGAGAATCCTTTCCTCTTCCCCTAAAGCGGTATTTCTATCCGTTTCATGTCTCACTGCTACGTATACATGCTCACATGTGGTGCTGCATGTTTGCGTTGCATGTTTCGCACATATGGTACATTTATCTCTTTGATACACATGCTTGACACAAACCACATGGACAGTATTTCTTTCACTGTGTGTATGTCCGTTTTTGTGAGGCTGTTCTGTCATCTACATTTTTTATGTTTTGATTCATTTACATTCTCTCTTTTGTGTCATACATGTACTGACAGCTAATGTGTTTTACCTTTATATTGATATATATACCTTTATATGTGTGTGTGTGTTTTGGGTTAATCTCTGTTGTTTCAATATGTGTGTGATTTTGGCTCTCCCTCGCTATGTGTCTGTGTATGTGTGTGTGTGTGTGTGTGTGTGTGTGTGTGTGTGTGTGTGTGTGTGGTCGTGGTGGGAGGGGCTTGACTGTATGGAGATCAGGTTGTCT
>CAAKHB010007002.1:331441-345807 GCA_901007665.1 Aeoliscus strigatus
TTTCTAAATAACACTTTTTTCACAGCTCTGGTAGGAGAAGAAAACAAACTCAGCTTGAGATATCAGCCTGTTAAAAGGGAAACAAGATAGTATTGTGCATATGGTGTACCAGTAGAACTGCTAGTCTAAGGAAGGAGTGAGTGGCAAAATCGGCACCATCCTTACCACTGAATAACAGCAAATGTATTCATTTGTTAATAGATCTTTATAGTATTGTTTTTAGGCAGCTGTAAAGGATTCTGAAGCCCCTGGAAAAAAACTCTACAGCATCAATTTTTTCAGAAGTATGGATGTAATGATGAGGTGCTTGTTCGGCTGAACTTACATACGACCAATGAACCTGCATGTTTTCTGTATGTCAAGCTCTGGAATCCATCAGTTTATTTTACACACAACATTTTACATTTTACAAAGACAAAATTCGTAATATGGGTCACAAGCAGATCACTTAGCTTGACCAGCTGTCACTGGTGTGACTGACAGCAGAAACAGGAGCAACCTTGAGCAGTAAGGCCAACAACTCCATTAACATTCACTGTGCTCATTTGCAAGAGGCAGCTTTCCACAGGAGTAACAATATGTATGGGGGAAAATATGTGGTGAAATCCTTTTTCCCCTCGAATTACTAGTGTTCATTCTGCTATTTGTTTTCTTCAGTTAAGGAAAATTCATACTATAGAAGATGATTATAATCCCCAGAGTTAAGTTGAACACATAAGAAGGTACACAATTATCACAATCACAGCATCTGTAAGAACTATATCCCATACATTTGCTATCCTATCACTGGAGGACCAAAAACGTCATATCAGCATGTGTCCCCCCATCCCCAAACATGACGTAGATTAGTGTGGGGAAATGCACCCCCCCATCTCTCTTCTTCTCTTCCCTGTGTTGCTTGTTGGGGAATGAGGGGAAAGAATCATCAGTAGAGCTGTGGTTAAATTCTGCTCAATTTATGTTTGATATTTATGATTGTGAAGTGAATTCAGTCCTGGTTTATAACTGAAAGAGGATTCATGTCACAGTATAATTCAGGTGGAGCATCTTTTGAATGTAGAACGGTGTGGCAGAGAGTAATAGGTCCCCTGAGGTGTCCTCAGCTGTACAGACAGCTCATTGCTCACTGAGCCTGACAGAAACGTGGGATTCAGTCCATCAGGGTATTCAAATTCCTGTGGGATATGTGAGCAGTTTTGGATAAATTCTTTTTTTTTTCTTCATTTTTTCTATCCTTGTCTCTTCCTGTCTGTGGCTTACATGGTTTTCCTTAAAAATGCGTTTTTCTCTTGAACTAACGTACTTGTTTTTGATTGCCAGTAACAATCCAAAGGTTATTAACTTTACTGTTAACTGTTCATGTTGTGTTAAAGAGTAAACCCTAATAAAGGCTGCTCTGACCGAATGAGACTGAACATGTTTCCCTATTTCGAGTCTTTGTTGGTCTTCTGATCTGGAAAACATTACTTTTTCAGTATTCATCTCCATTCAATTCAGTTCAGTTTCATTTGCATAGCCCAACATCACAATTACAGTTATCTTGATGGACTTAACAGTCAGTACAGTACTATACCCTCTGTCCTCTTGACCCTCAGAGTGAGGGAAAACTGCCCAAAAACCTTTGTAACGGGCAGAAACCCCAGGGAGAAGAGAGATTTTAAACTATACATACAACCCAGATCTGATATTTACCAGAGGCAGTAAACAGACTGTTGCATAAGAAATGGCCTCCCTGGACATAAACGCCAAATGCTCAGAGATGGGTGTGTGCAAAATAGTTTTTGGATTTAGTAAAGGAAGCAGGGAAAATCCTGAGGACAGGATGGCAAACATGGAAATACAGCTGGAACCAGACACATACCATGAGGAAACAGAGGATTGTCATGAGGATCATGAAGTCATGCATATACAGTAGCTTTTCAGCTCTCCTTTTATATGATGAACCTCTGTTAAAACACATTCTCTTACAAGATCTGCTGTTTTGTGTTTTCTATGGTCATGGTTTGTCTGTTTTAAGATTCTACCCACCAGAGTACATGTGGCCATCCATGTAAGTTATCCGACACACAGATGTAGTTTTCCATTGGCAAAATCACATGATTTTTATTGTTTACTGATTGCCATTTCTTCCTTCAGACAGGCTTACATGAACCAAGCATATAACGTGTTTATTATGTTACTATGTATAGAGTTTATGGTTTTAATGCTGCTCATGCTTATTTGCCCTCCTTGCTTGCACCCTTGTGTGTCTGTTTTTCATCACTGCTATCAATTATGCCATCTTAATTGTGTGAATACAGTCTGTTTGAGACTTTGTTGTAGGCTGCTTTATTGTCGGTCTATTTTGCTTGTGCTTGTCACATTTTATCAAATGGCAATCAATTAAACATAAAATGCAACACAGGCGTCCCAGTGTACTTCTGACAGCAGCTGCTGAGCCATGATTGTGTGGCAAGACCATGTGGATGACAATAAGCAGGCAGAGCTAAGACAAAAGTGAGAAATTGCGAGTCAGTTGTATCAGAGATGACAATCTATTTTCGTGGGTGTAGCAATATTTGTGATTATGAAGGCTGTTTTTTGTCACACTGACTGGGTGAAGTCAAGTGTGGACCTTGTGCATGAAAGATTTAACGAGTGAGAATGAAGGGGTAAAACCTCCTGTATACACAAAGTATGAAGTAGAGGATGACACATGCACCTCTAACATGCAACACATCATCAAGTCCTGCAGTAAAAATTTTGAGTTTGAGTGCTGGTTCGTTTCACTTGGTTATGTCTGAGTTTAACTACATCACTGTGAAGAAGAACGTGAAGTTCATGCACTCTAATAGCTCCTAAAATGTTTATTGTAGGCTATAATATCACCGTTTCAGGATGAACTCTTTTATCCTGATGAACATCTACTGTATGTGATCAAAACGTTGATACCGTAAACATCTGAAGAGCTACTTCAGTGTGCAGGCTTCACCTTATGTAAATCTATTTGCTTGTTCCTGTTCCTTGTCCTCGTGCATATGTAATACTGTGGATGTGCGTGATTTACTTTACTTTGTTCATTTGGTAAATCCCCAGGAAAATTGAAAAATATAAAATTCTGCCAAGAAATGTGCATCAGTGGAAATGTCACCAATGTGCCTACTGTACATGACTAGGTTTGTATGGGCAACATTCCCTGTTCGCATCTTAATGTACACTGACCAGCAACCTGCAGGGTTGCGATCCTCACCAACAATCCAAAGGGGAATTCCTGTTTTGGCATTTGTAGTTCTTTTAAAACAGGCAGTGGGAAGCAGACATTAGGTTAGTGAATGAATGAGTATCATTGGTCTTATATCTGATTTAGTTGAAATAAAAACAAATTTCAATAAATACATTAAGCAGCCCTGCTTTTTCCATTGATCACAGAAAACAAGTCTAGTCAGCCTTTGGCAACTGTTTGAAACACTGTTTTATTTCAGTGTTTCAATGTGTCTATTATTGCTTTAAGTTTGAATATGCCTGATTCTTCATCATCTGTTAATAGTTTGTGTGTATGTCCTTACAGGATGGGTCACGGCATCGTAAAGAAAGAAAGAAGACTGTATCGTTCAGCAGTATGCCCACTGAGAAGAAAATTAGCAGTGCAAGTGACTGCATCAGCGCCATGGTGGATGGCTCTGAACTGAAGAAAGTGCGATCCAACTCTCGCATTTACCACCGCTACTTTCTTCTGGATGCTGACATGCAGTCCTTAAGATGGGAGCCATCAAAGAAAGAGTCAGAAAAAGCCAAAATTGATGTGAAATCTATCAAGGAGGTTCGAACAGGGAAGAATACAGAAACTTTTAGAACTAATGGAACTTACGATCAGATATCAGAGGACTGTGCTTTCTCAATCATCTTTGGAGAGAGCTATGAGTCTCTGGACTTGGTGGCAAACACAGCAGATGTAGCAAACATATGGGTTACTGGGTTGAGGTACCTAATCTCGTATGGGAAGCATACCTTGAACATAATAGAGAGCAGTCAGAACAACATGCGTTCATCATGGCTTGGTGAACTTTTTGATGAAGCTGACAATTACAACTGTAAACAAATAGCAATATGTCCTGCTGTGCAGCTTGTCAAAAAGCTGAACCCTGGACTTAAAAATGTGAAAATCGAACTGAAGTTTAAAGAGCTTCACAAAGCTAAGGACAAAGTTGGTTCGCATGTGACAAAAGAGGAGTTCATTGAGGTGTTTCACGATCTTTGCACTAGACCAGAAATCTATTTTCTCTTTGTTCAGTTCTCCAGTAACAAAGAGTTTCTGGATACCAAGGACTTGATGATATTTCTGGAGGCAGAGCAGGGTATGGCACAAGTCAGTGAAGACACCAGCTTAGAGGTCATTCAGAAGTATGAACCATCAAAACAGGGCCGACACAAAGGTTGTCTTTCTCTTGATGGATTCACCAACTATCTCATGTCTCCAGAGTGCCATATATTTGACCCTGAACAAAAAACAGTGTGCCAAGACATGAGCCAGCCTTTGTCCCACTATTACATCAATTCATCCCACAACACATACCTTATAGAGGATCAGTTCAGGGGTCCTTCTGATGTGACGGGATATATTCGTGCTCTCAAGATGGGTTGTCGTAGTGTTGAGCTGGATGTGTGGGATGGACCTGATAACGAACCCGTCATTTACACCGGCCATACAATGACCTCACAAATCGTTTTTCGCAGTGTCATTGACGTCATCAACAAATATGCCTTTGTTGCTTCTGACTTTCCACTGATACTGTGCTTGGAAAACCATTGCTCTTTAAAGCAGCAGAGAGTCATGTTTCAACACCTGAAGAAGATCCTTGGAGATAAGATCAATCTAGATCTTCCTAAGCCTGACGACTGCTACCTCCCCTCTCCCTTAGAGCTGAAGGGAAAGATCTTGCTTAAGGGTAAGAAACTGAGCACCAATTGCACCGCCTCAGAAGGTGAGGTGACGGATGAAGATGAGGGGGCAGAAATGTCTCAAAGAATGAGCATTGAGTCTGCTGAGCAACAGACTATCACACCCAAGAAATTCCAGTTGTCAAAGGACCTCTCTGATCTTGTTACATTGTGTAAATCAGTGGAGTTCAAAGACTTCCCAACATCTTTCCAGAGTCAGAAGCACTGGGAACTCTGCTCTTTCAACGAAGTATTTGCCAGTCGTTGTGCCTCTGACTTTCCAGGGGACTTTGTTAACTATAACAAGAAGTTTCTAGCACGGGTTTACCCTAGCCCCATGCGGATTGACTCCAGTAACATGAATCCACAAGATTTCTGGAAGTGTGGTTGCCAGATTGTGGCAATGAACTACCAGACTCCTGGCCTAATGATGGATTTAAACATTGGCTGGTTTCGTCAGAATGGTAACTGTGGTTATGTACTACGTCCAGCGATAATGAGGGAGCAGGTTTCTTATTTTAGTGCCAACACTAAAGACTCAGTGCCAGGTGTTTCTCCACAGCTATTACACATCAAAATCATCAGTGGCCAAAACTTCCCCAAACCCAAAGGGTCGGGGGCTAAAGGAGATGTGGTAGACCCATATGTATATGTCGAAATACATGGCATTCCTGCTGACTGTGCAGAGCAGAGGACTAAAACGGTCAATCAGAATGGGGACAACCCTCTTTTTGATGAGAGCTTTGAGTTTCAGATAAATCTCCCAGAACTAGCAATGGTGCGCTTTGTGGTGCTAGATGATGATTACATTGGGGATGAATTTATCGGCCAGTACACAATCCCATTTGAGTGTCTCCAGCCCGGATTTCGTCACATACCACTGCAGTCATTGACAGGAGAAGTTCTGCCGCATACTTTGCTGTTTGTTCATGTGGCCATAACCAATCGAAGAGGAGGTGGCAAACCACACAAAAGGGGGCTGTCTGTGCGCAAGGGCAAGAGGAGCAGGGAGTATGCCACCATGAGAGTGCTATTGATCAAGGCTGTGGATGATGTCTTCAAAACAGCTATGCTGCCATTGAGAGAGGGCACAGACTTCAGAGAAAACATGCAGGTAAGAAATTAACCAGTATCATTCTTATTGGGTCTCTTATGTCATCTGCCCAAGAGTGGAGAAGAAATTATTTAAAACGGTTTGTGCTCTGTCCATTTCTACTCTTAGTGTACAGTATAGTATTAACAAGAAGACAAAGGCAATCCTAAACACGTTATTTATTTCTCATATACAGTTCTAAATGCCTTTTAGCAGCACCTTCTCTGTGCTACACACATCTACCATCCACCATATCTCTGCTTGGTGGGTTCAGTCAGATGGATTCATTGGCTGGCAGTTCTAACGTTGCCAGTAGGTTCTTTACACTGTACATGGGGAAGATAAATGGAACTTTTCTGTGTTGACAAAAGAACAGACTAATAACCCTTCCTCCAGCTATACACTTCTAAGACAACAATATGTAGCAACTGCACGGTAATGTTTTATCGGAAAAAATACACTTAAGAAAATAGACTCCAGCATACATTCAATACAGATTCACGACAAAGACAGAAATTAAAGGTTGGTTGGTTGAAGGTTAATGGTTATGTATGCTGAGTTGCAACATTACGGAAAATGCCAAAGACATGTTGGTATACAAAATATCAGTACCAACTGTTTGAGTACAGTTGTTATTAATATATAATATAAGCTCTTATTGCATTATTCAGAAAATGCAGTTGTGGACTGAAGATGCTATTTCAAATCAGTGCTGCAATGACATTTAAATAAGCTGTTAACTTGTTTCAATGAATGGATGTACTGTTTTCATTGCCTCTCACACCACAAAAAATACTCTTCTTCCTGGTTGTGTATGTAAGGTTTACAGTTGTCCTTTCACAGGAACAATGTTGCTGTAAATGTAGCTCATCCCCTGATTTATTGCATTTACTTTGACTAGTTAGTGCTCTGTGAGGGGTTGTAATTAAAAGTTTTTGTAGTTTTACGCTGGATTTTAGGAGCAAGGCACAGCGGGATGTTTTATTTCCCATTATACCAGTATGAACCCAGGCCCAATCTCAACCCTCTCATCTCTCTACAGAATGCCATTGTGTCCTTTAAAGAGCTGTGTGGCCTTTCAGCCGTGGCTAACCTGAAGCAGTGCATTTTGGCCCTTTCCCCTCGACTCACTGGACCTGACAACAGCCCTCTCCTGATGTTCGACCTCACTGACCAGTATCCTACCCTGGAGCCCCAAGGCTTGCTCCCCGAGGTTCTCAAGAAAGTTGTCACCACCTATGACATGGTGAGTATGATTACAAATTCAAATTCATAGCAGTAACAGCTGGAAGCAAAAGTCACACAACAAATGAGTCAGACTCTTGTTGAATGTTGTCTATTCATGTGTGTATCCTTTATTGGGCAGAGAGGCCAAATTAAGCTACATAGCGTGGCCTCCAATCAGATCAATTCTTTGACTTAATGGGGACAAACAGTGGTTAGGTAATGGGACTGCTGCTCTGTTAAGTAATAAAATCAATAGTTTATGCAACATCCCCCTGAAGGTTTTTCTCAACGTGGCCATTTCCCTAACCAAAAATCAGTTTCCCTTCCACAGATCTGTCGTACATTATGGGTTGGTTAAGACATTACCAGGGGACAGTCATCAATAAATATAAAAGTCGAATGGTGACATACTGAAAGATGCACACCTATTTATCAGTTTCATTGTTATTTATTTTTCAATTTTTACTAAGCAGTTTCATGTTTTACAAGCTTAGCAAATCTAAACCCAGCTGTTATTTTAAAGTATGTGTTGCATACTACAACTCGAGTCCCAAAATTGGCATGTCTAGTTATAAAACATATTATTAAAATGATAAATTCCACTCCAGCTCCAGTTTATGCATGCATTTTTTTGCATTTCTTAATATTTCTGTTTAATGCCAGAGTAAGTTGCATGATGGCATTAGGTTGCAGTTGTCAAGCAAACACCATTTTGTCTGTATCCAACTGGAATTTTTTATGGGAAGCAATTAGGACTCAAAGACGATCACGGATTGAAGGTGAAAACAAAGACAGATGAAGGTGACCCGTCTTCTGCATTCAGACTACAAGTAGAGGACCCAGTAATTGACCTACATGAAAAAGGTGCCTGGGAAATTGAGTCCACAGCAAGAAAGGAGACAGTGACTGGTGTTTGGGGACGAAAAGTCAATAAGTTAAAAACAGGGGCTTATGTGGTATGAAGCTGGAGGCTTGATCAGCAGCAAGAGAGAGAACAGATGCCCAAAGCAAACGAAGAGACAAACATAAAGACTGGTAAATAATATATGGAACCGTACAATTACAAATTCAGGCACTGAATCAAAATCTGCCACTGGGAGTAATTGGCAAAAAATAGAATCTGGGTCTCAATCCCTGTCCATTTGCATTTTGGAAAAAGGTGGAGCAGCATCATGATGCCAGAGTGTAGATGGAGATAAAACTAAGAGACCTTTAAAGCACATATTTTAGCCATTGTTTTTTTGGCAACAACTCTAAATATTTTCTCTCATCTCACTTTAATGGAATGATGCTTTTTTTCTCCTTAAATCCCCAAAGGAAAGTTTGAGTCTACCGTTTAACCTTAGCCTTTCTGAACATACAGTACATACAGTACATACTCTGGATGAGTGGACAGTGTTCAGTATTCAAAACCAACTTTCGGTATTTGTTTTGTGTCACAATGCAGATATTGTTGTTAAATGGACCATTTGCTTCTTTGTTAAATGAAGCTTAAAACACAACTAAACAAACCACTTAGAGGAGGAATTCTGAAGTGTGCATTGGGGCACAATCTACCCACTTATCTTAGTATGTGGTGCCTAAATACTGATAGAAGATGCGGTGTGTTAAATCAAGGCAATTATTTCTTCACCCATCATTGGAGTAATCACAGTTTGTGAAACACTCCTACATGATGCAACGGCAGCGTGACACAAACAAAAAGAATCACTCAGTCACAATGGCCACAACATCATGCTGACTCAGTGGGTTTTTGAAATGATCCAAGTGCTCTCCACATCGATATATATCATACATATCAGGGCCTGAACATGTCAAAACAAAGAAAGAATTGCTTTAGATTATGACAATCTGATACAAATCGCAGTAAATTGTGTGAGTGTGTGTCTTTAGCCAGGATTTAAGAGTAGCTAATAATGCTGAATATCTATCAGGCAGTGAGGGGTAACTATCCCGTGGGACATTGTGAAATAAGTGCTAGCTAGAGCTAATTAATATAATTGAATTGGAAAAATCAGACACACCTGTAGACAAGCCACATCATCACAGTCTCAGTAGTGTCATTTCCTTCTTCAGTGCTCTGAAATGATGAATCTGTCCTTCTGTATTTCCCCTGTCAGTAATTTATGTAGCCATATCAAATGCATACCAAATTAGATACTAGATACTAATTTAGGTACTAGATACTAAATAACATCACCGATGTGAACTTTATGACTTCCTTGTTTGCCATTCTGTCCCAGGCCTGTTTGTTCCTGTTGACCAGATCATTTTTCAAAAAGGGATCACTGACATATAGCTCACAAGTTGGACCCAAACAGGAGGAAATAGTGCATCTGTTGGGGATTAATGTACATTTGGTGTGAAGGTGTAATGAACGGTGGAGCTTAGGTCACTGTTCTTTACATCAGACCGCCTACCTTTGTGATATGACCTTCAGTTGGTGAATAGTCAGTCAGAGCAAAGGTTTATGCACAAAAGCCCCATTATACCCAAAACTATCCAATAATTAAAATAAACTGTAGAACTACTTTTTAATATTTGAAAGAAACTTTAAGGAAGCATTACAGTTTATAATTTCCCTCATTTTATCAGTAAGTATCAGTAAGTAAGTATCAGTATTAGCAACATAATGGAGAACAAAGATCCAGATGGTCTTGCACATTTATCTATGATGTCCTGCTTACAAAATATTATGCTCTTCAAAGCGCTGTTGGCATTATGTAAGCAAACCAAATGTAAGAGTGCAGAGGTGTCATTTAATATGTAAATGGGTTCTGAAAGCCAGTGAGTCTTTCAAGTGCCACAGTGAGGGTTTAAGAGTCTGCTGGTCAGCAGAGTTTTTATACTCAATTAAAGCTAAACATAACACCACCAGCTGAACTTCACATCTTTCACAGCTGTAATTTCACAGATAACACACTCCCAGTGTTTTTCAAACTGACTCATATTTTACTTTTCATCAATCTGTATATCTGCGTTATCAGTTGAAGGGATGCTCTTAACAAGGAGCATCCTGACTTGACGTTTATATTTTTCTTCCAGAGCAAGGTTGTGTTGCTACCTAAAGAGAAATTAAACTTTTAATAAAACACCCAAATTGCCTGTGCCTTCCTCCCTTTAATTTTGTCTTCAACAACCCTACTCAGCAACCTCACCCACAGACTTGACTGTAATAACAGCTTGCCTGTTTGAGCCCTCTCTTTTTAGACTGAGGCTTGTTTTTTAGGATTAGAATGTGGATCTTGGGGATGCAGAAGAACGTGGACTGATATGAACAATGTGTCCATCAGGTAATCCAGACCAGCAAGGCTCTGCTCGAGAACGCTGAAGGGGTGTACGAGAGAATTCTACAAACCCAAAAAGCAGGTAAGAAACATCAGATGTTATTGGGGATAAAAAAGGTCCTGACAGTACCCAAATATCCCTTACTGCATGGTTTCCTCAGTTTCCATTGGCTCAGAGGACACATATTACACAATATGAAATTAGGTAGCTCTGATTGTACTCATTTGCATAAGTGGAATTACCATTTGATTCCAGTTCATGAATGTGATACAGACACAATTTTCCTTTGAAAAGCTGTGGTTCAGACAGCTGTTTAATTTACACCAGTTAATAGAAGATGTGCTGTATTCTAATAACAAGGTTTGGTGTAAGGATCAGAGAGACGAATAGGGGGAGCCACCCCTCAGATCTCAAGTAAGACAACATTATAGCACATTGCACCCAGTGTATGGTTTTCCTCTAGCAGAACCTCCAAACCATTCAGTCCGTCATCTGTCAGGTGTTTATACACTATTGGTCCTTTTAAAATAGAGTAACATGATGTTGTCAGAAGGACTTTGTTTCTCTTTCTTTAGAGGTTAGACTGCCAGCTTATCAGTTAATGTACACACTGACTAGGGAAGTGAACTGGAGGTTGGATTTCTCATCAATTTCCTCATGTGTCTGTGTATTGAAAATGTGCAAAGTGTGCAAAGTCATTCAAGGGAATATTTGTGACACTTTTGTTTCTGTTCGGTTTACTTGGTCAAAAAAATCTGTTCACAATTATATTCTAAAGGGTATTTGTTCTCTCCAAAGGAACTTGCTTCAGGGCTTCTAAGCAGTAGTATGTGAAATGGAGCTGAAATGGTGGTGTTTAAAGGTATCTTTCATGAAATGAGGCATCTGCTCTCCCTTTGTCATGATGCCTTGTTGCTATTTGACATTGTTTGCACACAACTATCAGACAACAGTTCACTAGAATACAATGATATAAAAACAGATAAACTGGAGAACACTTTTTTTTTCCTCTTCTCTTTCCTTCACACCTTATGTGCACTGAACAACTCTGGGAACAGTAGTGTATTTGAATGCCAATAATGGATGAACAGATCTTTTCCTCTGGTTGTTGTTCTTTTGTGTTTGACTCTAAACCAAAAAACAAGGAAAACTTGTTCATGAGAAGAAATCCCTAATTTTGACAAATTTCGACAGTGCCTCATAATTCTTAATGTACTTTCATAACTTTGTGGCAATGAATTCCATCGAAGTAGTAGTGACGGTTAATTTATTACTGAGTAAGCTTGCTGGAAGCCCCAAGTGAGAGTGGAAGGGAGGAAATACGGACCATCATTACCAAGGCTTTATTGGTTTCCAGATGGATGACTTATAAAATATTCATTGTCTATAATGTTGGCACATCAGTGAAGAGAAGTGTGCCCAGTAATGCTCCACGTTATTTTTTGTAACCTTGTTTTCAGTTGACCACCTTCTATCCCTTAATAATTACCACTCCTGGGATTAATATCTCCTTGATCTGTACAGATGATAATTTTTTCCCTGCTGTTTCCTGTTTGGTTCAGATTCTCTAGTGTTAAACATTTAAATATACCTTCTGCATGGAATCAAAGACTTGCATCTGTTTGATCTATACAGACATCACACACACTATTGCTCACTGAGAGCATATGTTGCAGTTAGCTCAATTGTTGTTCTGCACAGCTTCTATTTATTCCTTGTTGAACATACAATAATCCCTCTCTTTGAATGATTCAGACGTGTCTACACATCTTTTTACATTAATGCTTACATATCGTTTTTCATGCTCCACCCTCTCAGGCCAATAAAGTTCGATTTCATGAGGAGTGCATTTCCAAACAATAGGCTCTACAATAGGCTCTAATGCTGCAGTTCTTACATTCCATACAGTGTGCCATGTTGCTAATGAATGCCCTGTCAGAGGGAACTCTTTCTACCAAATACTGAAGTAGCACAGCAGTCCTCAGAAGTGTCCACAAGCTGTGGTCCAAGCACCATTATACATGAAACTATGCAACAGATCTACTGATCTACTTATTTTATTTTCCATCCTTAGCTTACATAATGCCATTGCAGTTGTGTGTGTGTTTGTGAATGCGGTCATACTTCTGTTGTGTAGACACTGGGTCAGTGCAAGCCCAATTCCCCTTTTACAGCAAGTGGAACCTTGCAACAGCTATTAAAGTTGCGAATAATCTTATCATCACATCTCAACAGTGTCCGGTGTTTGCAGCTTAAACGTGGATGTCACTTCCGTCAAGCAACAGTCACTCAGGTAGCAGTTAGTATTCAGGTCAAGCTTGATGGCGAAGCTCGCTGCAGACTAACAAACCAGGACAGATGATACTCTTAAATGCCAAGTGCAGAAATAAAGCGTGCAGCTGAGCAGCAGTGGCATTTCAAACACCTTTAGGTCTAAGATTCTATAAGATCACACTGCTTAACATGATCCTTCTCCTTTGGCTTTTCTTTCGCTTTAGTATGGAGGGCAATACATTACTATTCTTTTGCAGCACAGATGATTTTGATTTTGAGCTGGTTTATGACTTGTGAATAAGATCCAAATTTCTGTTAGTTGTGGAAAAAGTGCATATGCTTCACAAGAAATGCAACACAAATGCTTACATAAGATCAAAAATAAATTGTGGGATACCAACAGAAAGTCAAATTGACCTGCAAATTGACACACAACTTCAATCTCCATGTATTTTGAGCCCGAAAACATTCTCACAAATGTTGTTGCCACACTGCTG
This sequence comes from Aeoliscus strigatus, assembly GCA_901007665.1. NCBI lineage: Eukaryota > Metazoa > Chordata > Actinopteri > Syngnathiformes > Centriscidae > Aeoliscus > Aeoliscus strigatus. The sequence goes on from CAAKHB010007002.1 coordinate 344,738, forward strand.
GACACAAGCTGTTTACTATTTAACAATAAACTCAGTATTTGTGCACTTGACGCTTCAAGTTTTCACATCATAATTCTGTTGTTTGAATATTGGACCAGAATTGACTTCCAAAATACTTGCATGAATAATGTAACAAACTCTTATCAAATGAATAGAGAAAATCTAAACTCAGTCAATGAATGCAGATATAAGATAAAGAGTAGCTATGTTATAGTAGGATAGGCACTCAGTGGATAACAGTTTGGTGATCTACCTTCTTAACATGTTAAAATATTTTAAATGAATATGTAAATATTACATGTTCATATTTACTTTTAATATCTAAGACTGAGCTTTCAACTTGCTTCCGTAATGCTGGAAATTTCACTGCTGTGGGACAATAAAGGGCTGTCTTATTTTCTGTTATCTTATCCTAAGTGAGAGTAGGCAGCAGTTGGAAGAGAACCTAGAAAGGTGGAGGAATGAAGGTCAGTCGTGGCAAGACAGAGTATATGTGCATAAATGAAAGGGAGACCAGTGGAAAAGTGAGGTTACAGAGAGCAGAGGTGGTGAAGGGGCAGGAGTTTAAGTACTTAGGATCAACAGTGCAGAGTAGTGGAGACTGTGGAAGAGAAGTGAAGAATAGGATGCAGGCAGGTGGAACAGCTGGAGAAAAGTGTCAGGAGTGATTTGTGATAGAAGAGTTTCAGCTAAGGTGAAGGGAAAGGTTTACAGGACTGTGGTTAGACCAGCTATGATGTATGGTTTAGAGACGCTAGCGATAGGCAGAAGACAGGAGGCAGAGCTGGAGGTGGCAGAGTTAAAGATGCTGAGATTCTCTTTAGGAGTGACCAGGATGGACAGGATTAGGAATGAGGTCATCAGAGGGACAACACAGACAGGAAGGTTAGGAGAAAAAGCTAGAGAGGCTAGATTGAGATGGTTTGGACATGTGCAGAGGAGGGACAGTGGATACATTGGTAGGAGAATGTTAGAGATGGAGTTGCCCGTTAGGAGACAGAGAGGAAGGCCAAAGAGGAGGTTTATAGATGCAGTGAGGGAGGACATGGAGGTAGTTGGAGTCAGAGTAG
>CAAKHB010007003.1:0-18615 GCA_901007665.1 Aeoliscus strigatus
GAGAAGAGGAATGAAGGTCAGTCGTAGCAAGACAGAGTATATGTGCATAAATGAAAGGGAGACCAGTGGAAAAGTGAGGTTACAGGGAGCAGAGGTGGTGAAGGTGCAGGAGTTTAAGTACTTAGGATCAACAGTGCAGAGTAGTGGAGACTGTGGAAGAGAAGTGAAGAATAGGGTGCAGGCAGGGTGGAACAGCTGGAGAAAAGTGTCAGGAGTGATTTGTGATAGAAGAGTTTCAGCTAAGGTGAAGGGAAAGGTTTACAGGACTGTGGTTAGACCAGCTATGATGTATGGTTTAGAGACACTAGCGATAGGCAGAAGACAGGAGGCAGAGCTGGAGGTGGCAGAGTTAAAGATGCTGAGATTCTCTTTAGGAGTGACCAGGATGGACAGGATTAGGAATGAGGTCATCAGAGGGACAACACAGACAGGAAGGTTAGGAGAAAAAGCTAGAGAGGCTAGATTGAGATGGTTTGGACATGTGCAGAGGAGGGACAGTGGATACATTGGTAGGAGAATGTTAGAGATGGAGTTGCCAGGTAGGAGACAGAGAGGAAGACCAAAGAGGTTTATAGATGCAGTGAGGGAGGACATGGAGGTAGTTGGAGTCAGAGTAGAGGATACAGAGAACAGGGAAAGATTGAAATCAATGATTCACTGTGGCAACCCCTGAAGAGGGACAAGACGGAAGAAGAAGAAGAAGAAGAAGAAGTGCAACAGATTGTACGTTGTTTGTGGGTGATCTACTAAGAATGACTGCGTAAATGAAAACAGGTGCAACAGGGTGGAGACAGCGGTAATTATATGAGGCTTTTGCGTGTCTTGGTTTTCCCCATGGAGAGTTTGGACGATCAGACAGCCCACAAGCAGAAAATGAAATCAGATACTATTTAGTCTGAGGTTTTAGTGCAGGTTTCAGCAAACATACCGCTTAATTACAACAAAAAATGTAAACAAACATCTCAACAAAAATGGCTATATGGGAATGTGTTTGCAACAAAGTAAATGTGGTTGGAAACACTGTTTGAGTCAGAAACGACCAGCACATTGTGTGCTTGTGATTCTGTACAATGCTCTGTATTTGAGGGGGACAAGTTGCACATGAGTACAATCGATCAGTCCAGTCCAGTGACTTTTGACTTTTGAAAACAGAAACCACGTATAAGCTGTGTTTTCATTCACTGCCCCCTGTGCCCCCGTGTGTGGTAATCGGATGTGCCCATCCTGCGTAACATGGCATTCAGGACTTGGAACAGTGGACCTGAGGAGCTGGTCTGGGACGCTGGCTGCAACTGCTACAGCACGCTGGAATGACCCCAGACACTAGGAGCTGTTTGTAATGGCAGGGGTTGTGCGACTCATTCTCGTGCACACTGCATCACTGGTTAGGCGATAAGTTTCTATTATTTTCATATTTCATTTCACTTGTCATTCCAAAAATACTAACATGGGTGGAAAAAGCCGGTTCTGTGCATATTCTATCCTCTCCACAACACACGCTGCCATCTGTGAGCAATGCATGTGCTAAATGGGCCCATTTACATTTTCTCAGCGTTTGTTATCTTGCAGTTGAAAGACGCAAACCTCGGTAGACCACGTCAGTAGATCGGCTTGCACATTATCTGCGGGTGATGTCATGTTTGCTCATGTTTTTATACAGGCAAACCTTTAGTAAATCAGGCAGAGAGAGTCATCACATCTTGATCAGATGAAGCACTGCTGGACAGACTAATAACACAGAACTGGTTATAGGCTAATAAAGGTACAAACTCATTGATGACGAGGTCTGGTGCAAAGCAGAGCATGCTTCCATTGCATTGTTGGTAGGACCTCCAGCCCAGACCGAATGACATAAGGAAGAGCCAGGAACACTGCAGCAGGGTCATCTGATCATCCAGGTGAAGGTTCCTAAAACCTGGCAGAAACAGCAGCAGGTGGTAATACAATGATACTACAACTGAAAGTCATTTAAGCAAATGAAAATAAAATGAAATAACATTATTATTACTATATTGCATTTTTCAGTTGTAAATCCTAAATTTGAAAAAAATCAAGACCAGTCTAATTATGAGCAGTTGTTTGTTAGTACGACCATCTGTCTGCTTCTTTGAACACTTCTGTGCACACGTCTGGGTGTGAGGATCATTTCAGACATCTGACACCACTGGACCACTGCAACCATGGCCAAATGCTTCATTTAGTAGCTTTGTTTGCTTTCAACCCAAACAGCTTTTAACCTATTCTGGTTCTTTTTATTACTGTAATTGCTGACTCACCCTGAGTACACACTAACCTGGTAGAGCTTTGGCCCACTTGACGGCAGAGATCACCTGCCGGCCACCCAGCCTGTTGAGGGTTGTCATGAGGCGAGTGGAGGTGTCAGGCAGTGTGCTGTCATAGCCAGCATAGATGGTGTCGGGCTCGATGGCCTTCAGGAGGGACAGCATGGTGGGGATGAGCTGAGGCATGCATTTGGGCACGAGAGAACGGGCCTCCACTGGTGGAGGCGGGATCACTTCAGGCGTGTTTCTCTCCTGAACCTTTAAGCGATTCATCTTTTTGGTTTTACGTGCTGCAGAGCAGAGAAACAGACAGTTGAGAGACAGAGAAGTGACCGGAGCAACTTCCTACAAACGTATATTTGAGAGGTTGACTTACCTTCCAGGTTCATGCCTGCCATAAGACACTTGCGGAAGCGGCAGGCTGGGCAGTTCTTCCGTCTGATCTTGTCTATAATGCAATCGTTCCTCCCAGCACACAGGTAATTATGCTGCCCTGAGACGCACAGAAGAAGATTAATCTGTTAGTTACTTTCACTGCTGTAGCAAACACTCCTGGGTAAAACTAATTACCTGCTGCACCTCAGTCCAGCAAAATCATTGACGCAAACTAGTGACGGATGTGTTTATTACAGGCAGTGTATGACTCAGTGTACGATGGCTTTGTACCTTCCACTGCCCTCTTAAAGAAGACCTTACAGCTGCCACAGGTGAGCACGCCATAGTGACAACCAGAGGCCTCGTCAGAGCACACCAGGCAGATCTTATGGGTCCCAGACTTTCCCTGGGCTGTGGATGAAGCTATTGGCCCATCCGGTCTGGCAGCAGAGCTGAAAGGAGAAAGATGACATGAGAAGATGAGAAGTGAATAACAATAACAACATTAACAACAACAATAAATTATAAAGGGATATGAATGCACGTGTGCAGCGTTTTCATCATCATCTTCCTACTCTCACACAAACCGTGTGTCTACAGTGTTTGCAGGATGACATTCATCCCACCCCATCTCAAGTATTTCAGTTCATGTGTATCCACACAAATTCTCAACATGTTCTCATCTATGTTCATCTCTCCGAATCAATGTTCTCGTACCTTCTCGCCCATTATTATGAGAAGAAGCTATATAATGGTTTTGGCATTTTCAGCATCATTATTTGTATAATTATTATTATAATAAAAAATATAAAATGGCGATCATGAACCTCTTTCCTTAGAAAACCCCATATATGTAAATTGCCAGTGATTGTACTTCTTGAAAAAGGCCACTAGATGTCGTCTGGCTTTACTGCAGCCATGCGCCATGTGGTCCACACCCCCCTTTGCAAGGAGGCCACAGCAACAAAAAATGCCAGGAGTGAAAGGACACTGAGCCTGAGCTGAACAACAACGGTGTCTGTCCACATGTCTCACACCACAAGGAAAACAAAGATCCTGAGAGCCTTCTGAGCAACGCTGACACACACAATAATGCTTTCATGTAGCTCCGATGACTTGTATTCAGTGCCAATGTGTGCTGCGTTAATGACTCTCCTTTCCAGTCTCTCCACCCACTCAGCATTGTTTTGTACATGTGAAGCTCAAACCCTTTACTTTCCTTTTTTGTTTAGAGAGGCATGAATACCACAAACTGGGTGATCACTCAACTGCTGTTTCCTGGTTCAGCAAACACATTTTAAAATACAAATAACTTGACATGCATTCATATACTTTACACTCTACAGGAACACATTACTTAAAGAAAGAGACTATGCATTACAAACCAGAAGATATCGTGTGCAGCAGAGTTGGCTGTTTGTGAACATGTAGAATGATCCACATGCAGAGATTTAGTTCAACTTCATTCTCCTGAGACAAATACATCTGAAGAATAAAAAGAACACTCTCTCACACGCACATAAAGATGTACTACTGGGTAAAGAGATAACACCTGAAATATTGAGCACTATCTAAATGGGATTAGTACAAGATTTGGTTTGACAAAATACTGTGCTCAGCAGCACAAAATTCTAAGGGTGTGAAACCAGCCACATGAGCATTATGCCCTCAAAGGGCCGGTTGTAAGTGTAAGAGCTTATAAACGCAATGTAACAAGTTAAATATCTGTTTCTGAGGCAGATTGTTTGCAACAGTTTTCTGTGACTTGCCAGAAACATAAAGTGACCTCAATATTAAGTAATTACTGGTTTCCAAAAGCTAATAAAAGAATATGAAAAAAGGCCAGAAACAGTAAATAAACAGCCATGCTGTTCTCTATCTGCTGGATGTGTAAAATACTCAATTGTTTTTTCCACAAGTTGTCAAACACAAATACTTCTGCTTCAGATTTTATTATGTGCATATATTTAACTGTGTTATATTTTATTTTGTATGAGTGGTTACCTGCTACCTTCTAGGAGCATCAATTAATCAATTAATCATAACCACTGTTGAGTCACTACATTTGTGCCTCTGGTCAGGATTTTGTATTTCTTTTCTTTGTATGTCTCTACATCCTTTTAGTGTCATTCTGCTGTTAAAGTTTAAGCCACTCAACACAGATTGAAGCCCTAAAACGTGGACGATGTGGTAATATGCAGGATGGGTGGAAGGGACTAATGAGTCCACTGCGATGAGGATGATGTCAAATGGTGGGGATGGAGAGGTTACCAATTTGTCCTTCATTGGCCACTGGGGTGGTGTCAGCAGACGGCTTAACAGAAAAGCTTTAGGGTACTGATTCAAATCCAATTATGGAAGACACACTATCGTTCAACAACAGAAGAAACCTAAAGAAACTTTCTTTCTTTTAGGTTCTTTACTAATATATAAATGTGAGATCAATTTCCATATGTTAAACTACGAAATGAATTGTTTTGATTTGTTTTTTTTGGTCACTGATTAACCAAAAACAGAGGCATGGCAGTGTGAGGAGACCAAGTTTCCTCTTCTTGAAAACATCTGTTGAAGTCAGAGTTTGCTATCGACAGGAAGTGCTTGCATTCCCTCAGAGTTTACTGTCGGTGAAGATTCAGTCGCAGCACAAAAGCAGAGACACCATTACAACTTGACTACAAAACCAGGGCTGAGGAGAACGTGAACTGCCTACGCCTGTAAGAGTGCGATCAGTCAGCCTGCTGGTGGCCCAGTGCCCTGCTTAACAATTCATAATCCCCTTTTACACATGAGTGTCACGTGTAGCTTGGTAGGCTTCAGTCTTTTACCTGCTATTTATACACCACAGGGTCTTTTTAAAAAGTTGCAGTTATGATTTAAATATTGCTAACTGCTATATTTAATGGGTCAATATTATATAACTTATTGTAGTTACTGGCTTCCGTTGCACTACTTGACCTACTTCAGTGATATGAACCATCATCTGGTTCAGCTGGCTCCATGGTAAGAATGTCCTGACTAAAACTAAATATGAACTCTAACATAACCCCTAACTGACAACAATGTACAAATACTGCAATGCAGACTGCAAAAGACTATTCAAATTGGACCAATAATTTGCATAATGTGATCTTCTTCCAGCCCTTTCTGCAGCATTTCTGTCTTTGCCTCAAAAACACAAACTGGAGAAGGAAAAGTCAACAGAGAAGTACATAAGCTGCTGGAGTTGCAACCAACTAAATCTGATCATCCAGTGATGCTGAATGTTACCAAACTTGTACTTCATGTGCTTTGAACAGGGTGCAATGTATAATGGCTATTTTTTAAGCAAATGTGCTTCTGAGAAGCCTTTAAAGTGACACATCTCAAACTCAAACTGGACTTCCTGGATCTTATTTTATGACTTCCATCGACTCACAGCCCAATGTTCTTTTGTCACAAGCTCATTTAACTCAGAATTTTAGTGTGCTGCTGCAAAAACACTGAATGTTACAATTATGATTATCAATGTCAGTGAGACGGATCAACATCACACATTGTCAACTCTGGTCGTCACCAAAATTGAGTGTGCCAGCGTGTGAAGGAGAGCAGTGGAGGAACAGAAGGAAGTGCTCCCTCCCCAAAGGTAAGAGACACCAAAATAGTAAGGGGAACTGGTCTGCACACTCTGAATCACTCTCACACGCACAGCAACGACACAGCCTCTAAAATGGAGGGGAGTGAGAGGTAGTTTGGCCAAAGACTGGACTGGATCATTTAACCGCACATAGAACATGCATAGTTTTGCTTTATAGATACTTGGCAAAAATAAAGTCAAGGCACACACGCACACGCACACAGGTACAAAATAAACAAATATATGTATGTTCAACAAATAAATAAATATTCAACTTTAATCGTCATCAGTTATGATCATTTAAATAGGGCATACATTTTTAATGACAGCAGCAAACTTAGACTGAGGTGTTTCTATCAGCTCACTGCGATGGCCACTCAACATGTGTTGGAACACATATTTCTGTTTATCTTGTGATTCCTTCAGTACAGGACAGAAACTGTGCAGGTTCTAGTGTCTGATAACAGTCTCCTAACTGGAGCCCCCTGCATTGTTTGCATGCGCAGCTATTTCAGTTGTCATTCATCATCAAAAGAAACACAAAATCTTGGTTAGAACAATAACATTATTCTGTATACAAATGACTCATTAATAGTCCTCTGTTGTTTGACTAAAGTGTCATAAATAAGACAAACAATCAGTACAGGCAGTGAAGAATAATGACTGATTCATTATCACACTGTATGCTTCCACTGTAGTATTCACTGACTGATGGAGCATAAGCGGTCATTAACAAACAAACTAAAGAACGACTGGACTCCTCTAGCACGTCCTGTAGGATCACCTAACACATATATTAGGGACTGGCTATAAATTGTGACTGCACTGGCAGAAAATAATTTTGTCATACTTCTTCTAACCACACTTACTTTACTTTACAACAACTATATTCTATAGCCCAAAGCACAAACTACAGCTTGGCTAAAAAACACAGAGGAAGTACTAAAGTAACTCATGGTTAAGACAACCCCAAAGGAGTCCAGTTTCCATATTAGTTTCTATAATACGAGCTGTGAATGTGTGTAGGTGGGAGGCAGTTTCCTGGCTGTAAAAATGAAGAAGAAGCTCGCTGCTACTGTGTGAAATACCTCTAGACATATTTCACTTGATGTGGGATGAACCTGTTTCTAAAGTTTGATTTTGCTGACTCAACAACTGTACATAAAGGACAAGAAGAGCAACACTCAGACAAGCCTTTTTTTGTATTTATTTTGCTTGCCAATTTGGTCTAAAACCACAAGAAAAGCTGAATGTGAAACAGAAAAACTGTAGTCAGAGTGGAATGCTGTAATAAGAGAAAAAGTGACTGGAATGGTTGGCATTTAATCTGGTGCATTCACTAGGCGCCAGCTGTGGAAAGGCGGGAGGAAAGTAGGTCAGGAGTGTGAGAGCTTCGCGGCAGCGCTGGCCTGCCTGCCAGAGCTCTTATGACGCCTGCATATGCGCGCACGCACACGCACACGCACACCTACTCTGTCATGCATAATACACAAAGTTGGCAGCGAGATATATATGCTGATACACGTGATGTATGCGCATTACTAAGATCACAAAAGGTGATTGATAGCAGCTAAAAGCTTCTGCTGGCAGTCAGGGTCTTCCCTTGCTAACAGGAAGCAGGAAGGTGAGCCAAAGCAAAACTACACTGATCCCTCAACTGTCACTATTGTTTTTATATCAAATGAAATATGAACTATTGACAGAGTTTGTGCAAAGCTGTGCATCCCATATTAATTATCATTACAGAAGAAGAACAACATGTTGTAAAAATTGACACGAGTGTCACACATTTACACCTCAAAACACACATGCCGTGTGTTTTAAACATTATTTGGCCAGATAAGGCCCCAACAAGCCTCCAGCCACACTCAGATTAAGAGCTGTGCCAGTGAACCAGTTGACACATAAGGAAAAAGAAACTGAACATTACAATATTGTTATTGCAAGTCATATCAATGTTATTGTACACCAGTTTCCTTTTATGCCTATCCAAAATAATGTGAGCTCTACTGCTGATATCATTCAGTCACAAAAAGATAATCAAGTCAACAGGTTTGAAGAAGTTACTGCACGCCGTCGCTGCATCATGAAAAAAAAAATGCCCCAAAGGTAGAAACAATAGACTGCAAAGAAGGTTGCATAAGATGTTATACTAGTGCATCTACAGTTTGCTAGCTTCATGCAGGAGCCAAACACATACACATGGTATTCATTTTAAAAGTATTTCTGTGACAGCAGTTAGTCAGCAAACAGCTTTTATGCACCACTATGAAGGTTGAAATTCTTTCAGCGGTTTTCCTCAACTCCTCAACATTGCGTTTCTACAGTTGACTCAATATGTGAGTTACTCTGGAGCGTTACAATCAAGTGAAGGAAATGTCAGATGAGTTTGTTGCCCAGATATAACTTGTACGTTACAATCAGAGTCAAGCAGTGCATGCATGTACTTATCAGTTAATGTTCAAACAGCATTATAAATTCAGGTGCCACTTACTCTCTTGCATTTGTGAAATAACTGAAACCGCAAAGCTTATACAACTGAAAACAATTCTGCTGTGCCTGCATGATATCTGAGGGTTTTATAATAGAACCCTGTAAACAGTGCTCCTTCTTGACACACAATCAAGTCTGCAAGACATTCTACTCACTTGCTGTGTGCATCACAAATTACATTTCTGTGCATAATATACAACATTATTGCATTATATTATGTATTATATATTATTATTTTATGTGAGGCAGATATGAGAGGAAGAAGTGTTCTCAGTAGCCAGATACTTGTGGCCTACAAACCAAATTCCATTCTGTGGGTTGAGCCAATCACAGGCGGAGGAAATGCCATGCTGAAAACAAAGGTTGTATAACACAGGCTATAAAACCAGCCGTTATTAACTAACAAAACATTAAGTTTCTCCATCAATGCGGATATTTACCTTTCACGAAACTTTCATGAAAAGCAAAACGCATGTATGTATGTAATGCATGCATGTGACAAGGGTGTGTTTTTTTCTAATCTTAAGGTGAAGCAACCTTTATTGTGTGTGAAGTGGTTGATTGCAACCTGTGAGTCAGATTGAGAAACTGAGTCAGTCAGTGTATAAAACTGTGATACATATCAGGGTTGGGCAGTAATACAGTAATGCCGTATTCCCAGGGCATTGGCAGATAGCAAATCCAGCTCACCAGCTCGGCACGGGTGTAGCCCAGCTGCATTTGTCTGAAGAACGCACGTAGATTCTAAAATCACATGGAGCTGGATGCTTCCACCAATGTCCAGAGAAGCCAGATGTACCTGTCCGTTTATGCCACAAGCACGTCATCGGGCCAGGTGTCAATTATTAATATGCTATAATATGGCGACATGATGAATCATGTTCCAATAGGTATCGTGATAAAAGCATGTGTGATAAACTCATCGGGTCTACATTGCGATAAGGATGGGTGTGGCAGAGCGCCCCCATTGACTGTGGGTAGCACACACACACACACATATGAATAGTGTGGAAAATTACAGTGAAATGCAAGATGTGGTTGCTCCTCCCAATTGGTTGGATTAATGATTAACGCATACAGTTCAAAGAAGGAAATTGTGGGGCTATGACAGGTCATCATGAACTCTGAGCCTGTGCAGGAAGCAGGCATTGCATCACTGTGTGCGGAACTGGAGGAGACTGAGAACTGATGCCAACCCTCTAAGAGCCACAGAGCCACCATAGGCAAGGGCTCAAGTAATTTCAAGTCCCTAAATGTCACACAAGCTGAGGGGAAAAAAATCCCACTGAATAAAGGAATCAGCCAATCGCCAAAAGCCGAAAAGGCACACGCCCACACAAATGTATCTGCGAACACACGACATAATCTGTGCTGAGACACACGCAGCACCAAAATACAGCATGATTAATGCCACATGTTAAACAACACTGAGGTGTATATCTTTCCATTTCATCCCTGTCACACCAGCCTTAGAACAACAGTCGTACAGAAACCACAATGTATTATAATTCGCCACCACATCCTCGCTTTCTGTGACATACTTCTGTATGCCTGAGTTTTAGCTATCCACACCTAAGCCAATCAGTCACTGTCAGATACTGTGAATCAGACTGTGAAAGACACAAACTAAAGGCCGGCCTCTAAGGTAAGTCACTTTCACACCACAGCTGAAGAATTTCCATAAAGCTGCCTCAAGATGGGGCCTCAAAGCCACATTCATGGCTGCACTCATAAAACCGTACAGGGCTGCAATGCAAAACACAAGAGACACTTTGTGGGGTTGTATTTTTCCACATCTAGCCAATGTCATATTATCTGCAGCCCAATTCAACTCAAAACAAGTCCTGGCAGACATAAGAAATTAGAGTAAGTATGTCAGTAAAAAAGAAGTATAGTCATATCAAGTGCAGACAGAAATAATTTCCTGCGCACTACAGATGTGACCAAAATGTGAAGAACTCCTTTTAGTCATCTCCAGTGTCAAACAGTCTCCGCAGCTGCTCTAAGGTTTATTTTTGGCATAATGCAACTACAGGATCCAAACAGTCTGCTGAAAACAACCTCTGGAGAGGCCTGAAAATGAGACGCAAGCAATGGCTCTTTCTGTTTTGGAGGGAGAAGTCTTGATCACACACAGCAGCGAGGCCACACGTAAGATGCTCAGGCATGTACAGTTTGAAAATGTCTGACTTAAAAAGGGGATTTCCATGTTGCCATGGTAGCCGATAGTATAACACATCCTGTTGATAACCACCTCCCTGAGAGTCGATATAAAAAAAATAGATTAGATTGGTGCAATCAGATAATGTCCATGGAGACAAACTATGTTTAACTATAAAGATTGATTTATAATTTGTTCTCTAATTCTAATTCTCTAATATGTCAATCACAAGTTAGTAAGACCCAAATTTGCAACTGACTGTGTCTGATTATTTTTGAATGGATTAGCCTCTACTGTGAACATTCACATGAAGTACTGTGGCACTGACTATGTGTGATCAATCAGTGTCTAGAAGATCTATAGTTCTGGTGCTACATCTATGTCACAACAAAAACTTGGCAAAATGTTAAATTAGTCAGATTACACCAATAACTAATTACACCACACAGCTGAGCTCTGACAACCATTCTTACCTTGCAAAACTGGTGGTGAAGGCAGGAGAAGATGAGAAACTCTCATTTGCCCTTTGGAGGCTCGAGTTGTCTCCAATACTCTGACTTCTGTTCCAGACCCCACTAATAGTTGTAACTGGGAGATACTGGCTGGATACTGGCTTCTGATCCTTCTGCTGTGGTGTCTCATTGCAGCTGCTGGGACTGAGTCCAAAGTGGAAGCTCTGTCCTCCTGAAGTGCTAACACCACAGATGGAGATGGGGACAGAGCTGGGATGGTCTGTGGAGGACGTGCTGCTTATTTGGCAATAACTCAAGCCAGCTGATGTCTTCTCCTGTTTGATTAGACCTGGGGTGCAGAGCTGAATGAAGCCATTTTCTTTCTTCACCAAAGATGACAATGTGTTTGTTGGGGTTAAGGTGGAAGTTGTGGATATGCTCGAGCTGGACTGATCTGGGCTCGTGATCTCATTGCCATTGTGAGCAACAGAAACGGTGCTTTCAGTAACAGCAGGCTTGATGTCCCTCTCTGAGCTTACGTCCCCTAGCAGAGAATCATCTGTCAAGGTAGAGAGGAAGGCATCGTCCCCAACATAAAAATCTGAGGGGGATCCAGTCAGCTCAAAATCATGAAGCAGATCCAATGTGTTGTCACTGAACAATTTCTGATTCACATCAATTTCTTTTCCAATGTGTTCCAAAGCATGATCAAGGTCAATGGGATCCTGGTCTCCTTTATCCAGAGACAATTCCTCTGTTTTCATGGGGAAGAAATTGGGATCGGACCCTCCAATAAGTGAATCCATGGAGGACTGGGCAATGTCTGCTACACTGGCCTCCGGTTGTGGCCAATTCTCCCCCAAGGTAACACGACGACCAAACGTGGTGGTAGCCTGTGCCTGAAGCAACTGCTGCTGGGGCCTCTGGTCTTTGGTGAGGCTCCTTGGCTCTTGGTCTTCTAACAAAGAGCCTACAGTGACAGAGGTTGAAGTGACTTCCAGTGGAAGGGAGCTGTTGTTGAGGCCGTTCGTCACCTGTCCTGGTTGCATCAATGGGCTGGGTGGAAGAGCAAAAGATGTGGCAGAGGTGATGGGCATGGCACTGTGAGGAGCCACTTTCAGCACACCTCCCTCTTGGGGACTTTCAGTGTAGAGCAGCTTGCCTAAATGGTCATCTTCTCTGTAGGTTATCTTCTTCACTCCACCTTTGTCCATCTTTACATATGGGACGGACCAAACAAGCAGTGAGTTAGCAGGCTAAGCGAGATAACGTGAATAAAAACAACACACACCAGCTGGGGGCCAGTGCTGCTGCTGCTGTGTAACTCAACTTCATGTTAGCAGCTTGATGTTGCTATAGGTGAGATGGGTGAAAGTTGCTAAACCTCTGCGCGCCCTTGCTAGCTAACGTTAGCTGCGTTAGCGATGAACAACAAAGCCGCAATATGAGCGCGCAGAAAGCACGTCGACCTTAGAATGCGCAGAGCTAAAGGGCGCTTAGTTTCCACCCCAGGTCACACAAAAAGACACATTCACTTCGGCTTGTACATGACAGCATTAACTCGTTCTTAGCAGTCGCCAGGCTAAGTGAAATGTGGCTAACATTCCCAGCGATGACGTGAAAACAGTGGCTCGAATGTCTGTGACAGTGATGCCAACAGTCCGTTTAACTGCATAATTAGCGTAAAGTACGTTACGTTACTGCGTTAAGATAACACACATGCACCAGTTCAGATGTGGATTAAAAACTCATATTTACCCTTGAAATGACTGGCAGTTGGTGGCTGTCCACAGGTCGTCTGTCAACATTGTTTTGGCTGAAGTGGCAATCCACCACACGCAGCACCGACTCGGTGTTTATGAACTCCTGTACCTTCGCATCCCCGCTAACTTTGCATGACCCGATCAGCCGGATAGACTGAATCCTGTTGAGGCCCGGTTAGGAGTTTTCACTCGTCTAGTTCGATCTGATGGTGAAGTGGCATGCAAGCTGCCCTCAACTGGCTCGGCTGTAGTGATTCTCAGCTTTCCATTAGGCGCTAACCTTCAGGAAAACATACAAAATGGAGAACCCAGCAGCCAGGCAGCCCCATGGATGACCTCTTTACCTGCAGCGACGCCTGCTGGTCGTGAGCAGTAACAGCAGACTTTTGCAGAAAGATTTCAGATGGAACAAAAATTGTAATCATTTCCAAAAGTAACTGCAATGTTATTAGACATTCGTCTAAAATAATGAAACTTATGAATGAACAATTACGCAAAGTCTGCAATAAAAATTAGGTATGTAACTAGTTACTCCCAACATTAAAAAAATAAACACAATGTGAGACATGACACTATTACCGTTTAAAAAAGTAAATTGTCACTGTTAACAATTACATTTACACAGTAACATTGTTATTATTGTTGTTGACAACATCAACAACAACAACAATACTACTAATAATAACACTAATATAACACTGCTGGTGAGTCTGCAACTTCCCCTACCCACTCAGACAGACAAGAAATTGTGAATGAATACCACTTTGACTCATAAAGGAAGAACGACAGAAACAGGAAGGAAACGGACAACCATGGAAGACATTCTTTCAGAATTCATATCTTCCATGTGAGAGGGATTTTAATTATTCACAACCAATAAGCTCTGATCAGATATCTATGTGTATGTGGCATTAATGTATCACGTTCATTGTTGCTCTTTCAATGACATAATGATAATGATGATAGACAGAAATGTCACCGACCATCTATAATCAGGAATATGTGCAGTGTTTGGAAACCTGCATTCTCAGTGCAGCATTAATATGAGACGGGTGCTGAGATATTTTGAAGCAAATCTGCCACCCTGCCTCCATCATTTTGTTTTCTCTGTATTTTCTACTCTTTGGTTATACCACAGTAGACTGACACCCAAGAGCTTGTAAAACCCACATTTGTCAATTTCACATAACACATTTCCAGATTTTCTTACGTCCTTCTCAGCTGGGACACATATTATTTTACATTATTCATGCTTGAAATTCACCCCATTCCAAAAGATAGAATCTAACCTGAGAGTAACATACAAACAGGAAACATCCTGAAGACAGGCTCAGGGAAATTGTCTCATGGGAGGCTGAGTGAGGGGAATGAGAAATGAGTTTATAGCACCTTTGGGAAGAGATGACAACACACAAAAGATATACTCACAACCTATTACACAAATACACCAAAACCTAAAAGACTGAACTTCTCAACATCTAATTCTATAGCATCTGTTTTTCCATTGGCATTGGCAGAGGTGTCTCCTAATCCACAAATCATTGTAATACAATTTAAGCAGCAAAACCTCAATCACAGAAACATAAATCATCGGTGTGCAAACTGTTGTTCTAAATCCCCACTGTTTGAATCCCACTCAGTCCCCTGTGGCTGCTTAGCAACCCTTCTCCTGCACAATATTCTCTGAATTAACAGGGCAAAGCGTGACCACTGCCTCCTCCAAACCACAAGTCAAGGGTGCTCCACTATCATCAGTGCCTTCTCTCAGCTCTGTAGCAATGAAAGCCTCTGATTTATTATAACTTGGCCAAACAAAACAAGCTTCAAAGCAAACGAATGTCGCACAATCCAGACCAAGGCCAGTGCAGGGGTTTGTGTTGAGCTAAGAACTGATAAACCTGCATTGCGATCGTATCTACAATAGGATGTGGTCTATTTATAAGTGCACAGATGTTGACATAAATCCTTACATTCAACTCTGTGAATCTCATTTCCAAACTGGATTTCCAGCCTATAATACTCAGCTTCCCTCTTGGGTGCATTGGGGCCTGTGTGACCAATCAAATGGAGTCATTATTGTCCCCTGACTTCACCAGAATGTGACCCATCCATGTAGAGATGATGGGGGTTTCGGTTCCCTGACCTTAGCCAATCTGATCAGATTTGTAAAATAAAAAAGCACATGGTCAGGCAGTCTACACAGATGAAACATCCAGCAGCTGGTTTTATTGAAATGAGAACACAGTTGGTTCAAATCGATGATGCGCGGATCAGTTTTCAGATTCAGTCGGGGGTGATTGTCGAAGCTTCACTCCGACGCGCAGCACAGCAGACTGCTTTATTTATCAATTTCATATCTCTTTTTTTAAAATGTTATGATCAGAAATCTATTGACAGTCTGTAAAGAGCCTGAGCCCCGTGTGGCCGTCATTGCCGGTGAGTCTTTGAGCAAGGACCTAACCCCTCGACGGGATAACCGCGTCAGCTAAAAGCGGTGAATGTGAAAGCCGCTGTGAAAACTCTGAAGGGATTAAAATCCGCAAACGATGGATGTTAAAACTGCATTAGAACCGAATCCTCTTCGCCAGCTGCACCACGTCGCCCGTGGCGGGATTAGGATTTCATGAAAAAAAAAAACAGCCGCCACATCAGTCTGCCTGCAAATGTCATTTTTCTTTAAGGTGATGTAAGGCATTACTTCACAGGACGACTTCTTCTCTTTCCTCCACTCTATATCTCCCTCTCTCTCTTTCACAGCTTGGAGCAACATGATCTTAAACCTTCCGCCAGCCCTAACCTATTCTGCACTCAGCTGTTTGGAGAGATGGATGCGCGCAGGAGTCCCACTCCTCCCTGCGCGTCCTCGGAGCGGCTTTCAGCAGCCCAGCTGTCAGCAGCGACCCATATGAGTTGAACGATGGTTCTCACGCACATTCAACTGATTTGGGACCGTGATTGAGTTGAAAATCAGACGAGATTGGAGAGTTTTTTTCCTTTTTCTTTTTTTTTCTTTTTTTACAGTGGAACATCTCCGAGGGAAAATGGGATTATATTTCACTGAAGTGACAGCAACGACCCGCCGCAGTGGATGTGTGTAACGTGATGCCCTTGCTGCTTTTGCCAATCGATTCTGTTCACATTTACGCATGGAGTTGAATGATATACACTAGGTACACCTTTGGTGTTGTTTGCTATGAGCCGCTGGATGCAGCTGGGATCAGGACTGCGCCTCTGGGTGTGAGTGCATCTACACCATGCAGCTGCTGCACCACACACCCTGAACTTCTTTGCGCGCTGCGATCAGGACTCAGGACTCATTTCCGAAAGATGGCACTAAGCGAAAACTGCACAACGCAACCAGCAAAGGAGCAAGGCTCAGTGCAAAGCCCCCCTTCGGATGTTATTGAACTGAACGTAGGCGGACAGGTGTACTACACGCGTCTTGTCACCTTGACCAGCTTTCCAAATTCATTACTTGGGAAGCTTTTCTCCAACAAGAAGGGGTCTTCTAATGACCTGTCCCGGGACCTCAGAGGACGGTATTTTATTGACAGGGATGGCTTTCTGTTTCGCTATGTACTGGATTACATTAGAGACAAGCAGGTTGTCCTGCCCGATCACTTCCCAGAGAGAGGGAGGTTGAAACGAGAGGCGGAATATTTCCAGTTACCAGAATTGGCCAAACTGTTGTCATCTGAAGAGTCAAAACTCCTTCCAGATGACTTGTACTATGCTGATTTCGATGATGCGTCGCAGGGCAGCGACCAGAGGTACTATCCGCCTTACTCCTTGGACAGGAGGTACGGCTACATAACGGTGGCTTTCGCCGGTGTTTGCGCGTCGGGAGGCAGAGAAGGCGAGATTGATGCCAAAGCCAAAAAGTTACCGCGCATCTTCATCAGCAGCAGGATTGGTTTGGCGAAAGAGGTGTTTGGAGACGCCCTGAACGAGAACAGAGATCTGGACAGGCCGCCGGATCGGTACACCTGCAGGTTTTACCTCAAGTTCAGGCACCTGGAGAGAGCTTTTGACATGTTGTCGGAGTGCGGCTTTCACATTGTGGCCTGTAACTCGTCCCTGACTACGTCCTCCACCGGTCATTACGCGGATGACAGGATCTGGTCCAATTACGCACAGTACATCTTCTACCGTGAGTGAAGATTTATGCTTACATGTCAGACTGAGAGATGATTTGAGTTAGCCCGATGACCCCCTGGTTTATTTCATAAAAACATAATTTGATATTAACTAAAAATCAAACCTTTCGTAGAGTTGTAAGCTGATCGAGAGCAGCTGGTATCTTCTCACATGACCAGCCGTCATAGTCGGGTGGCCTCCTCATGAATATGAACATCTCTACAATGGGTGATTGAACCTGGTGTGATGGGTCCAGGAGAAGAAGCAAACTTACCTCAGGGGAGTTGAGTCACAATGGCGCTGCACTTGAAGTGTACATGCGTCATGTAAACACGCTTTACTGCTTCGACTGCCTGCCTATGCGGGTTATGAATAATATAGAACCAGTGGGAAGAAGAATTCCAGACTGATGGTGACGCAATCACTTAAATCAGCTTTACTCTTTAGGGTGCTTGAAGTCTGTACATGAGCAAATGCCATATTTAGCTGCAAATGTTCATTCCAGGGAGGAGGTGGAACATATGGTCAATTAAAAAGCACTTTGTTCATTATGCTCAACGCTTCCCTTTGGTGGTCTGGGGAAAGAAACAGTTGTGTTAGGGCTGGAGCTGCAGCAGGGTCTATGCATGGAAGACCTGACATATGGTTGACTAATGACTACTACTATTATGCTAATATGGTTAATAATTATAGGTGATCTGCCTTTAACATCTAGCCAATGCGGACTCTCGTTCAGCTTTGTGGAGCACAGTTAAGTACTACGGTCAGGGTCTTTATCCCCATGACATTGTTTAGAAGGAATAAGACAGTAATGGTGCCAGGGTTTGAAAAGCATGAGGAGCATAAAGAGAATGGGTGGGGAGAATTAGGAAAGTGAGCTGAAAGGCCAGGGAGGCGAGCAGATGGAGGCGAAAGCAGGAGGGATGATGGAGTAAAAGTTGCATGAAGCCTTGCCATGGGGAGAAAGAAGTGAGGCAGAAAACAGAGAGGGGAATGGGAGCAAAAAATAGACCGGAGTAAGTGTCAGGCAGAAAAGTTTAGCTGATCCATGGGAGTGACGCTAGGAACTTCTGTGGTCTTTTGGTGAGATGCAGATAGAGGGGCTGGGTTTTCAGGACAATTGATGGACTTAAATCCATCATTGTCTTTCTGCATGTTCCACTTTCAGAATTAGGTGGACTCATAACTCATAACTCATCTGTATTAACAGTCAGATGGCTCATTCCCAAATCAAAACCAAATCAAATCAAACTTTATTTATAGCACCATTCATACATAATGAAAAATGCAAAAATGCTTTACAACAATAAAACATTAAAACATCCCATCCCACCCCCCC
>CAAKHB010007003.1:22113-40034 GCA_901007665.1 Aeoliscus strigatus
GAGCAAGCTGGAGGATGAGTAGATCTCTGTATGTGTGTGGGGGTGGGGTGTTTTTCTGTTCTATTTAAGTTGAATGTTTTTATTTTTGTAAAGCACTTTGTGCTGCGTTTTTAATGTATGAAAAGTGTTTTGATTGATTGATTGACAGTGTTCTAATTGCTCTCAGTCACTGCAGTACAGTTCTTTGAGTTTGTGGTTTGTGAGTAATATGGTAATAATAATCATCATTTCAGTCCGTATTTGCTTGAATGGGTTCAAATACGACTTACTGCGTGACATCGAAAACCCAGTTACCGGACGCGTAATTTCTGAACATTGCGTACTGGCCACTTAGTTGAGGCTGGTAATGGTTACTTGGACTGCTGTAACACATCACAATGTGGGCCAAGCTTTGAGTTTTTTGCAGGCAGGGGATCCCCTGCGTAGTTCAGTGAGACGTTTGGCTGGTGCGCCTCTGCCGGTTCGTTGTAGCTGTTTCAAATATGTCTCAAGGCCTACTGCATGATTTAGATGTCCTTAAGGATCAGCCCTTTTCCAAATCAAATCCTCTGGACAGCTTCTTATTTTGTATGCATACCGTCATCCTCTTAAAATAATGGTCAAATCTTCTTTTTTTTCTTCAGTCAGCTCTTCATGATTATTTGATTTTTTTTTTAACTTGCAAACATGACATAGGCCATTATTTTAATGATATTCATTTGTGTTTGTGCAGGATAGGGGTGTGACAATAAGTCCTGTGACACACCTACAGAAACACAATATCCTTTCTAGTCCTGCAGAGGAAAAGTGGTAGCAGTAAGAAAAAGTACGTATGGCGTCATAGAAGAAATTTAATAGGAGATAAGCATGAGGCTTGACCATGTCAAGAGGACTCTACTGCAGCCACTCAAAGACTCTGAGTGGACATCACTAAGGAGGTAGAGCGGGTTGTCCGCTAATCGGAAGGTTCCTAATTTGAATCTTGGCTCCTCCAGAGGCCTTGAGTAAGATACTGAAACCATGATGCTGTGGCATCATTGTAAATGTGTGAACAGTTTAAAGTTTTGTGACAGTAGCTTCTGTGAGCAAGTGTAAATGGGTTGATAAGGCAACACTGTAATGTGCTTTCAGTGCTGTAGGTGGAAAACCATGATAAAAATACAGCCATTTACTGCTTGTCTTCAGCAATAATCCAGTGACACTGGGTCTTTTCTCAGACAGAAGATCATTCTGGGTGATAGCGGGTCTGTGACAAAGTCAGAGATATTTGGTGTCCTTGGATGAGGTCATTTAAAACACACAAGGACTCTTTCTTATCACTAGTGCTGATGTGTTTCAGCAGGGTTGGCTGGCTCGCTCAAAGCAATTAATATCGACAAATTCAAATGCATGCAGATATAACAGAGATTATTACACCTGGCAAGAGGATAGCTTTCACCCTCCGCTAGGCCGGAACACAAACTGCTGAAGTGATGCTTTTGCAGCAAAGAGGACTTTTCCTCACACTTTAAGGACGGTCACTGCCTTTGCAAGACAAGCCTTTTAACTACTGCAAGGGCACACTGGCCTACTTTGGGAGCTAACAAGCAAGTAAACCACATTCTATCCCAAGGCAGTAGAAGAGTAAAATTTATTTGCCTGAGAAAATAAGAGAATAAAGATATTAGAGTGTCTCTGCTTTTATGCTACCTGGTTGCCTCAATGAGTATGCATATTCAACCTGCCAGACTAAACTTACCCTCCAGCAACATTCCAACAACAAGAAAAAATTGTTGATTGTCTTGGTTTTCATTTGTTCATTTTCTCTCTTGTTCTGCAGCATGCGACAGTAATGAGCTCTCAGATTACAGACTGTAGCTGCTCTGCTGTTCATGCATTGATTGTCAAACACCCTGATGTGTTACACCAGGAGCAACGTTTAAAATAAGTAAATAAATAGAAGCAAACACTAATATCTGGAAAGAAATGCACTGACATTTGGATTTAGGTTTGTCAGAGCATCATGCCTCCAATCCATATTATGTCCCACTTTTCTCCCATTGTAAACTTTTTACTGTTGCAATGTTTTAAAACAACATCCAGGTGTAATTCCATTGTCTGGATGTTGTTTTAAAATATTGTGTCAAAACCTGTGTTTCGTAGAGATGAGAATTTGCAAAATGCCTGTGAGTCATACAAGTCCATTCCTTTCTGTGTTATTTATGAGAAGTGCAGGCACATCCATCCTCAGCCTTCTAATGAAGTTGAAATATGACCCCTTATATACAGGCCATATGGAGCGGAGAAAAAACACAATGCAGTGAATGGCTTCCCTGCAAAATATACAAACTCACGTACTTGTTCAAATGTACCCAAATATGACTGGGTGTCCCTGGGTGTCCTGACAAGCCTCTTAACTGTTTCCTGTAATTTAAGCATTACACGCATACATAGTTTTAGTCATCATATGGGGACTATTGCCATGGTCAGGCCCTGATTAGACTTATTTGGATAAAAGTGAAGGTGCTTCTCAGCTTGTCAAGCTTTTATACAATCATTCTTCACTGCCTGAACACTTCCTGCTGCTATTATTGGGTGTTGGCTAGTTTCCTAAACGGGTTGCCCCTCTGGAATACAGCATGCATCCATTTAGAAACAATAGTCAGCCTCCCTCCTCTTGATCCTCGTCACTAAAGCGCTTGCATCCATTTGCCTGGTGATACTCGCCTGCTGTATTCAGCTAGATTCATTTTCTGTGGGGGAAAATAGGCATGTTGATTGGCCTCTTTGCTCATGGATTAGCCATTAAAAAGCTGTTAGTGACTCTCTCACTATCAGCTCAATGCAATCATCGCGCCAGAGATAAGGTCTTTATTACAGTGTGTGCAGAGAGGTTAAAATCCCCCTTGAACTCTGCTCACTATAATTTGATGTAACCGTAGAAGAACGTAGTGGACAGATTACTTCTCCCTCTGAGATATCATTGCAATTGAGTCTCTTCATCGTGGAAAAAGCTATTAAGAGGTGTTTAGATTTTTCGGTGTGCATTAGTTCATTCTGTTACAAAAAGTTTAGAAAACACTCATCACAGCAGCTCCCCATATGCTCTTTACGTGTGTGTGTGAACTAAAAGAAACCAAAGCAGAGATTTCTGATTGGAGTTGAAAAATGAACTAAAAGAAAAACATGTCCATGGAGATTCCCTGTATTTGTATCTCAAGCGTTTCTCCTCATTGTGACCCTTTACATCACATGGCAGGTCCTGCATCCATTCAGTCATTAGATACCTCCTGATGCTACAGACATTTTTCAGAAGCTCTTGGTCTATGTAGACCTAGATCTATTTAACAATCATCCACACAATGCTCTCCAGGGAAGTGTGGACATTAGTGATCCAGTGATATGTTTAATACCATTGGATCATATTGGGTGACACAGTGGAGATAGTGTTAGTTAGTGAGAGAATCTAAACTGTCCATTGGATAGAATAGGATGCTACATCAGACAAGTGATAGCCAAGGGGGGGTGAACTTTGTGCTCCGTAGAAGTGTGTGAGACAGGATGTAGGCAGATGTGAGAGAAAGAGGACTGTGAAGATTATGTCTTCTGAGAAAACACAAAATGCACCAGCTTTAATTTAACAACGAGCAAATGTCAATTAACTTGGTAACGTCAACTGTCAATTAACGGTTCTTAAATGAGTACCCATCTGAAAACAACACAACACCACACACTGGACTGACATTTGAGTCAACATTTGCTGCTTCACATTGAGATCGCCATGTAACCATTTGTCTGCATTTGCCTGCTGTTTTGATTACTGCTGGAATCTGTCATGTTTCACATAGCTGGGATATTTGTTCATTAGCAGCACACTTACAATGCATTTACTTAATAGAGGACAAACATTTACATTTAAATTGATAGGTGCAGTAATTTGCAGTATATGGCCAAATCAAGTAAAAAAAAAAGTGTGTGTGTTTTCCAGGGGGGCCTGCTCAGTGGTCATCATCCCACTGCGACTGCTGTTGCAAGAGCCACAAGAGCGAGCGTGAAGGGGAGAGTGGCCCCTCTTTCACTGAGCTCTCCACTTCCTGCTCTGAGACCCAGTCAGAGGCCAGCTCCCCTCAAGGAACAGTGATCTGTGCCCCCGTGAGCCGGCGCGCTAACATCCAGACCCTCGATCGCCCAATGCATAAAGGCCCTGGTCATATGCTGCAGCATGCAGAGATGCGCCGTAAGACTGACATGCTCCGTGTGAGAACCTTTGGAGTTCGGGAACGAGAGGCTGCAAAGAGGAAAGCAAACAAGGAGAAAATGACTCCTGAGCAGGAGCTGGCGAAATGCATCCAGGACTTCCGACGCATTAGGATTCCAGATCGCTTTCCAGAGAGGAAGAACATGTGGCAATCGGAGCTCCTGAGAAAATATCGTCTCTGAAGATGAATGAAACACATAATGGCAGTGGTATCATGTGACAATTGATAAACATGACAACAGACTGACCCCAGACTGACTGTGGAACGAGCACCACACAACTCAGCTAGTGTAGCTAGAATATTTGGGATTTTACAGATTCAGACTTGACTGCGCTGACACTGTTTTTGCAGCTGTACCACTATTTAAGAAGAGAAATGGATCCTCCCTCCCTCTGACATATTCATGCATCTCTCAACCTCGTAAAAGCATCTCATGGAAACAGAACAGAACAGAACTGTGCATCACAAGTACAATTCATAAAAAGCACTATTTTTAGCAATCATATTTCTGAAGTATTGCATACATAGTACGATGCAGTCATTGACTAGTAGAGTATGCACAATATCACCGTGTCTGTTATGCACATGTGTTAATCAGGTTGCTCCTGTTGGGGCTTATATCACTACTAAACTGTTCTCACTTTGAAAAGCTGGGTGCACAAAAGGATAATACAGCAGTAGATAAAGCAACAAGGCAACCTCAGGGGCAACATCATTTAAATTCTTCAACTAACCACATATTTTATGTGCAACTCACATGGACCCAGGTGTGCTGTGAGTTAGCAACGGAATATCACTATACTCCACTGATAACACATATACTTGTACTAGGTACTGCATGTCATTTCACCCTTGGCATTATTATGCAATATCATACAAACATTCAGTACACTTGTGTGATTGGTAAAATGGTGTGTTACACCTGAGATTCATTTCAGCAAGGAGCACTGCCCAGATCATTGTAAAACGTTTTGTCTAATGTCATGTGTTGGATAGATCATGTTGTTCAGGTAGAGTATGTAATGCTATGGATATTCCAGTAATCCTTGATTGTAAGTGTGCAAAAAAGATAATAAATGGGCTACAATTCTATTATGTACAGTGAGCTTCCATGTGACCATAAATACATGTGAAACAACTCTATTGTGCCTTCAGGATGAATTAGAAAGACCACGTGGAATGAAATTACTTTATTCATCCCTAGTAATTTACATGTTACAGCAGCCAACGATAAAGAAGAGAAGAGAAAATGTATATAATGTATATTGTCAAAAAATTCCAAAAAAAGAATATATTATCTAAGTTACATAAGCAATGCAGCCATCAAGGATATATTGCAATTTGACATGTGTAATCACCTTGCTGGCTGTCACTAATTGAGGAAAAATCAGATGAGAAAGGATTCTCAGTGTTGGAACGATGGATTGTTTTTGTCCCTGAATCTATGGTCCAGACACAGGAACTCTGCCTGGCTGAAAACTAAAATCTGTTTCAGCTTGTTTTTATGCCACCAACACCAACAGACACAATTCAATGCAGAATGTATACATGAATACATTTCAATTTACCCTTCTGAAACAATCCCATTGAGGACTATAGCTGCGCAGTTCAAGCACTATTTTTAGCAGACAGATTTCTGCCGTATTGCTACATTGCATCTATGTGGCCTGTGGACCATCCTGCTGCAGCCCCGGAAAGAGCCTTGGTGATGATAGATGAACAACTTTTCTCCTGGGACGATGAGTGTCCTCTAAGGAAGGAAAAAAGCATTGTTAGAGCTGTGTTAGGCCAAAATGTGACAAAGTCCCCATATAATGTATGATACTTACAACAAAACATCTTCTCTATTACGTACAATGAAGAGTATATTGAAAAAAGAATATGTGCATGTGTATGTGTGTGTGGGTGTGTGTGTGTGGGGGGGGGGCTCTATGCAAAATCTGCAGAGGGAGAAACCTGGGAAAAAAGGCCAAAAACCTGGGAGGAGACTATAAGTACATGAAAACGTGAGCCACACTGCACTCATATCCTGTCGTCCCACATTCAACAAAAACACAGCGTGAATTATCTCAGTAGTAAATCCTCTTTCCTGATCTTTGCAAACCAGATTAATTTTA
Source organism: Aeoliscus strigatus (assembly GCA_901007665.1). Lineage (NCBI taxonomy): Eukaryota > Metazoa > Chordata > Actinopteri > Syngnathiformes > Centriscidae > Aeoliscus > Aeoliscus strigatus. Next base: position 28,448 of record CAAKHB010007003.1, read on the forward strand.
TATCATATCCTGCCTTCCATTTACCTCTTAATACTCACTGAATCCGTTTTGCATATCAAATATCCATAAGCCCAAGGTGTGGCTTCGCCTATAGCCCCATTGACCTTGGTGGCTCATCCCACCTGAACGCCACTCTGCTTTCACTACAGATCAATAGCCTCAGATCCTGGTCAGCCTTTCCCTCTTTGTACTCGCTCAATAACCAACATCCTCTTCTAGGATGCAAAGTAACATTAAATCTTCTATTAGAGAGCGTCACTGCTGCTGCAAACCGCCTTCAATTATCCAGCAGGGCCTTTCTTCAATTCTAGACAAACCTGACAACATAATTACAGCCCTTGTAATAGAAAATTACTGTAAAGGGTGTGAGGAATACAAGTGTGAGAATTACCCTACTTATCAGATATTAGGCAAACCTAAAAAAGTGGATACACACATCACACATGGAATAATGAAGGCAAAACGGATTTATGTCTTATAAACGGTAAAGAGGTGTAAAGACTCTTTTTCACATCCCTTCCTATGAATCTGAGGCGATAGCTGCTGATATTGTCCGCAGCTGGAGAGGACACTGGATCATTTCTGTCATGCTGGAACAAAGATGAAATATGATCACTTTCACTTTCATCACTTTCATGTGAAAAATTGTTGTGCAGCATGTTTCCTTAAATATCCAAGATCAACGTGTTTTTTTTGCTCACTAACCTAAATTTAGTTCAAGGACATCTAAAAGACATCGGGAGAGGGAAATGTGTGTTGCTGGCAACATTACTTACATGTCTCTCTAAAGGTTCTCATGTGGTTTGCATACTTATTTATCATAATGGTAGCATTTCCAGGTTTATGCTACAGACACATTTATTTGTTATTATCCCTCAATAAATATACATTTCACAGACTTAAATGACTCAGACTCAATTTTCTTTAATGAAAGCAGATTGTGCTCTTGACTGTGGTCATACTACATGCAGTGCTCTTTCACTGGAATCCTAAAGGGAAACAGTTAGAGCAATGGGAGCCAATTTACAGTCTCAGAGTACATTTAAGGTCTTACTCTGGCCTGATTCTGCCAACATCACTGTGTAGAAATAACAACGGAAGTCATTGCAAATGAACCCAGGGGAAGAAATGACAAAATTATGATGTCATCACCACCATCAACCCACACATATAATTGGGAGCAATACCCTGCACGTTGAGGAACTTCCCTGTGCATTTGTGGCAGCATGACACACAGACAGATGTAGGCATGAATATAGATGTGTTGACTGATCAATTATTGGACACAGACTCTCTATAACTTTGATTTTTCACTCACAACTATCATTATTTCAGCCAACAGCACAGATCTGTTTTAAGATCTGATGAAGTTTTATGAACTCACACAACAGAAATATAACATGGTTAATGGCTCGCTGGAGAAAGAAGTGAAGTGTTTAGCAACTGAAAAACAACATAATCCCACAGCAGGTGAGGCAACTGTGTGTGAGCAACTTTGCCACAACTTCATATAATTAGTCAGTCATTAATATGCCAGTCAAGGTAATGCTGCTGCAAAGTGGTCAGGAAATAAGCCAGCATAAGTTCACCTCAGTTTTTGTGTTTTCTTAGAGACAGTTTTCGTATTCTGTAATTCTGTAAATACAAAATACTGGAAACGCAATACAATTTACAGCACAATCCAGTACACAGTGACAGGTGTCAATCAATATTGCTGATTTCAGCAGGCATTGAATGCACTGTAAGTGTACTTATGCACTTCTTTGGCGCCCTGTCTTCTCTCTCAGCTGGCTGTGCTGGCGCCAGCACTGAGGAACACACTCAGTCATTTCCTCAGTGCTCAGAGAACCCCTGTCGGCATTACAACTACTTCTCATATGCAATTGTGCACATCTGGGTTATTCTTTACACCCCTCTGGGGTTTATTCAGCATTCCTGCAAAAATAACAATAAAAAAGTTTTTAAAACTCTTTTCAAAACTCTTAATGAGGAAAAACATCCAGAGGTCCCAAAGTGTAGGGAAGCATGCCAGGTATACGAAGTTCACCTGGGCTCCCTGGGACCGAGACAGGGAGAAAAATGAGAGAGAAACATAAACAGCCTGCCGTTTCCTTGTTATTTGGTCAGTCAAATCAACTTGACGCTCTGCAGCATTTCCGCGGGTGTACTTAAAGCTTCTTTAAAGAAAAACCCAAAAGAAAACTCTTCCTCTCTGCAGCTGTAAGAAGCCTGATTTACTATACAGTCAAAGTGTCGTCTACTCGTCATTTTCTCCCTCATTACCTCCTCCCGCTCTCAAGGACTGCTCTAGAGAATATACAGACTCATTTACGCTGTTCTGACCGGAAATCCCATTGCTCATAAATCACTTCCCAGGGCTACTGATCAGTGATGCTATACCACAGCATCATGAGCACACAGTGGAAGTGTGGAGCTGATGGCAGCGGCTGTTATAAGTCAAAGGGTTATATTGCAAAGGATAATAGAATTGTAGGACACTGTATCATAAACAGGAAAAATAATCACTGATTATCTGTCAGCTGTGATATCAAACAATGAATACAGAGGGACAATTATGATTTTATGAGAATGGACAAGGACTTAGTAACTTGTAGAGCCAGCCTGTTCAGGGAATGAAACTCCCCACTTTCCAATTTGATATGATGCATTCTAAAAATAGTCAACATGTGCACAGTTACAGGCTAGAGGCCTTTTAGAGGATCAGTCGGCCAACAATGTTGTCATTCTTCCAAGTATTTCCAGTGCTGTGCAATTAAAACTGCATCATACGACCATACCTTGAGGTCTCATTACTTAATAAAACTTCCACAAATAGCTTTAAGGCCCTTTTCATATTTGTAGTATTTACCTACGTATAGTAGTGAGATGCAGACTCTGTTTGTTGTTAATTTCCTTCATGCCTCTTAAAGGAGAGCCTATAGGGACTCCAAATGTGTACGACAGCAATTACCATCAGCCTATAAGGGAAATAATCTCAGTATCACATTAGAGCGTTCACTTGACTTCAGGGCAATAGAAGAGGTTCAGGCAAAGGAATGGGTTCAGGTTTAATTAAAACAAATCCTTCACACGTCTTTGATGCCAGTGTGTAAATCACTGGCAGAACAGACGTTTTTGTTGGAGGATTTGTCTGAGAAGTACTTTAAAACTGAAATATTGCAGAGAATCCATTTCAAATCCATCCATTTCTAGGAGGTGACTATCATATGGCACACAACCCCACAAAGAGGAATACGCGCTCTCACACGTCTTTGACAGTAATCCAATCTTCTTCTGTTGTAGTGAAAGGACGAGAGTGGGGTTTACATGAAAACACAACAGATGCAATTGCAGTTTGAGTGCGTATGGAGCAAACCCCTAATATGACCCAAGGATGGACAGATTTATCCTTTCAGAGATTAAATGTTGCACACAGATGGTGGCCATGTTTCATTCACGTCAGCTGACCTGCTATCATTGCTGTGCTCATGTCACAACTGTGCTTCCCTCTCTTGTCTTGTCCTTTGGGTATCTACCCTGATTTGCTCCCGAATTACTTCGTGTTTCATTCTGAATGACGATGTGAATGACAGTGTGTTTTTGTCTTCATGTGCATCCTGTAGAAACATGGCACAACACACAAGCACACGTCCAGTCCATAACAACATAGCATAAGGGTAAATACCAATGAAATGCCCCAGGCCAGTTTAAAACATATAATTACCTAACAGAAATAATGTTAAATAGATCCCCAGCATTTAAATATGTTCCTCGATGGTACTTTCCATTTGTCATTCACATGTCACTCCAACTGTTAGGTCCCTGCCTCTCAAGCAGTGTCTCCAGTGGCTCGGTGGCTAGAGCGGATTTGCTCACCTAGGATGTATTCCTTTAATCAATTTAACTGGTTTTGAATAGAACGTATTGTATGATGTGTTGAATGAGTATTGTGTACATTAATTCAATTGTTTATTACACTTAACTCTTATGATTTCTTAAGAAAAAATGTCATTGAGGTGTATGAAATCCTGATTGATTTTATTTCATCAATGTGTGTGAAGTTTTGTTGTGAAAGAGAAAATCCAGTACACACTGTGGCACAAGTAAATGGTTGCTGGTGAGTGTAAATTGTGTACACACCAAACTGAACAGATGTCATTCCTTCTCCAGCACTGAAAGTGTTAAGACCCCTGAACTCATTAATCTGTGTTGGCCTGTGTCCCCGCTCAGGAAGAAAGGCCAGATTACTCCCGTTCCTGGCTCCAGACTCTCATTTAGCCATGTCCGTCAAGTCATTATTCAACCATCATTCAGCGACACAACAAATGGTATTTACTTCGGAAGCCCTATTACCTCATACAGGAAGGGTGGGAAACTTGGAAACCATGACAGAAAAAACAGAAAAAGAAGTGGAGCACTGTTTGCTTGTTTTTTTATTATGTATATTATTCTGTATAATTGTGTAATATGTAATATTTGTATATTTTTTGTGTGTATTTTCATTGATGTCTCTGTATTTTTTAAATGTTACTGTCACTGTCTTTCCAATATTGTTGGGTTTGCCTAACAAGTGGAGGTGGAAGTTATCAGTCTGTCATCTGTCATACAAGTACATTACAGATGCCTGAAATGAGCTGGCGAAGGATTTGACACAGATGTCAGACATCACCATCTAATCCTCCACTACACACTAGAAACGCTTCATTGGGAAGGACTTGATTGCTATAGCAACAAACTCAAAAATAATCCTACAGACCCTGAAAGCCTGGGTGATTGGGTTAGATCATTGCCCCTGTACCAGAACGATGTATTCTCAAATTAGGACTTTTTAATTATTCCCCAACATGAATGCAGAGTGTGCGTGCAGAGTGTGCAGTCTGTCGCACGCCACAATCACAAGCTGAACAGAAAACTCCCCACTGATTCAGTCTGTTCTAGTCTATCTCGAGTACCTCCATCATTTGTTTTCAACCCACATAATCTCATTTCATTGGGCGAAATATCAATATCAGGTTGGTGTGAGTGCTAGCTATGGGTCAAGTAGTGTAACTCATTTCAGATACTACAAGGCCTGGGCCATGAGAGCTCCTTGAGCAAATAGAAATAAGACTTACACACAGGATGAGGATAATCTGAATGTCAGCGGGCTGCAGATAAACAATTTAAAAAAAAATTGAGAAAGAAAAATAGTAACAGTAACAAAGAGGGCATGTTTCATCTTGGGGTTGATTACTTTTGTAGGACTACTACTCCTACTGCAGAAAACACACTCAAGCTCCATGACAGCATGCAAGAGAGACATATTATAGAGATCAGAGAGAGGGAGAGAGAGTGAGTATGACTATAGGGGACTGCTGACATTTGTCACTTTTTGTGCACTATACTGAATACGGCTGCAGTAAAGCAGGAGTCACCTTAATCATTTCTGACCTACTTTTCACCGCTGTGAGCACATCCAACATTTATTAAAGAATAGTGCAGACAGAGAAGCTTGACTGACAGGAGCTCTTGACGGGTTTCTGTTATTTCTAACTTGTTCTGTTGAAGATTAACAGTTCTAAACGATCTTAATGAATAACAATGAGATAAAAAGGACAAAAGAGGAAACCCAATGCATAAATAAATATACTGTTTCTACTATCGTCCTGTCTATCATACCTGCCTCAAGAATGGCAATTAGACACACAAAAATGTTTGTGGCAATCTGCCCCGAGCCCACTGCCTAATGAGGACATGAATAAATAACAGGCCTCCCTGTTTTTATTTTTTAATCTCTTAGCGGCTTCTGAAACAGCTGGTCACAAAAGATGTTTAAATAGTGCTAAATGAGCACATTATTTGGGGACTACTTTCATAGCCATGTTGGCTTGACACCTAATTAACATTATCTAACATCACTGTGATGAAGCAAATTCAATCAAAACAGTTCATTTCATCTTTGCGATCATGTGACACTCGTATGAACACACACACACACACACACACACACTCACCAGTGTTTGCGAAGATTTCATAGGATATTTCATTCAACTTAGTATCCTTGAGATTTGCTCAAACCACAACACTAACATTACCCCAGTGGGTTAACCTCAGCCAAACAATAAGTCTTCATCCTAAAACATCCTTGTGCGACAGTGGATGTTTCAGGTGAGTCCATATTTGGTTGGGTGAGATGATAACGAGAGTTTTACTAGTTTTATTGCACAACAGAGAATGGCAGAACAGAATGTCTTTGGAGAATTTGCTGAATCTATATTGTTGAATCCCAGAACATATTATTATTTTCCACTCATCACTGATCTTCTAGGCCAGTGCACGTCATTTACTGGCCAAAGCAAGTTTGTTTATCTGGAATTTCTCTGTCAGTCTGCAGGGAACATGATGATGATGTTCACTTTGTAAATTATGGCTCCATATCAAACTAAATCAATAATAAAACAGGGTAAGCTGTTTTTCAGGCTGTGTGATCAGAATGGCTGCTCTCCACCACAGCTACACTTCAAATAAAACAAGATAATGACAGACATAACTAGCTGGATAATACAGCTATGTCATCCATTGTCATTATGTCTATGGAATAGTTTATTATGTTTCAAGATTATGTTTCAAGTCATTAATTATATTTTAAATGGGCAAGAAATTCCAACATTATTGATCATGACAGCTTAATATACAAAGATTTATTTGACATTGTTTTAACAATAATACATTAATGGCTACTCATAAAATCCAGATTGTGTGATGAGATGAAACACATATTCCATCATGACTAAGCAGTAAAAGGATAAAGAAACCACTCTCCAACTGAGCTAGACAAAGCCTGCTGTCCAGCCAATCTTTGAACAAAAAATAGGTGTCTTGGGTAGTTTTCAACCAGAACTCCTGATATAAATAAATACTTTTATCAGACATTGTCTTTTTGTGGGATTGATATACTTGTGTAGGCTTCTCAAATAATCGGATCTGAGACTCATAGGACGTTGGATTTCAGTTTCACGTATCAGTGTCCCAATTTTCCATCACACAGGATATAGGACCACAGTGAGGGGCAGTGGTGTCCAGTTTCAGGTCTTTCATGCCAGCACAGGACCAAGCAGACACACAAGGCCCACTTTAGACTCAAAGGAAAGTCAGAAAACTAAGAGAGTGAAGAAACAACAGGCAGTCTGAAGGGAAGTGGAGAGTGAGCGGACTGAAAGAGGAGAAGGGAAACGCAAAGGCAACGAAAAGGCAGCTGGCTCAGAGGTGTGTGTGTCCTATTTTTAGTTTCCCTAATGCACATTTCCAACTCAAACAGCTGCTGGAGCATTTGCACTCCAAAAGACTCCAGCAATGGCGTCCCTGCAGACAACAGCAACATTTCAACAGGAAACTTTAGTCTGGCTAAGGTGTTTTTGGTGGGATGATGGAGTCCCACCCCTCAGCCCCGCTCTCAGGTGTTTTTTTCAGGTCGAGTTACTTATACATTTCAACACAAAAGCAAAATGCAGCATAATGTCACATGGCCCAGAGTGCTTCTGATGCACACGCCGCCTGCAGCTTAACAAGACAGCTGTAAATAGCCCATGTCCCATGTGAGTAAGACCCATCAGGCTGTGAGAGCAGTCAAAGGAGGTCAATAGTGACATGAAGGGCCAGATTTCTTCTCACATGAAAGGTAGAACTCCTTGTTTAAAGATAGCAAATTATAAACATACTGTTTTCCTGAAAAGATGATTTGATACAGATTTAGTCAAAAATATTACAATTATAAAATACTTTTGGAAATCTAAAGGTCTCTCCCAAATTATACTGACAAAGCTAATGGTTAGCAGCAGGGCAGATGCACATTTAAAAGATAAATGAAAATATCACTGAGCCAAACCTCATTTAGGCCATGTCAGAGCTGCAATAATAAGCCCTGCATACGTAGGTAAGGGAGCAACTTCAGAGCGAACCCAGAAGTAAGAAAAGAGGTTGTTTCATTTATTTATCAAATCTGAAATATTCATAGGATTCAATCTGCTGGCAGCAAAGGACCAGGCAGAACAAACTGTGGGTGGAAGAATCACAAAGTTGCTTTGAAAAGCCTGTGGTGGAGGGCTGCCTGCTGCTCTACATAGATTTTTGTCCCAAATTACATTCCTGGGCTTTTAGGTCGTCATGACCGACCCACAGTTACAGCACACTGTGAGCCATTAACACATCACCAGTATGACAGACAATGGTGAGGTGTCCGCATGTGTGCACACAGGCAAACGTGATTGTCCAGGACAAGTTCCAGCCGAGCCAGTTTAACTGGAGCCATGAGTTCTCTCTGGCACAGCCTCACCCCACATGTACTTTGTGAGGGAGAGCTCAAGTTTGTTGAAGCTGGTCCATACATCTCTGTGAAGAGAAAGAAGCCCAATAAAATGAGTAATGCATTCATTACCTGGGAACTGCTGCAGCGAGTAAGTTTTAGGCGAGGATTATTTAGCTGTGAAAGGGAGAAGTTAATTACACGGCTTTGTTGAACCTAAAGAGCTGTTCAATTTGTTTGTGGTTAATCCTCATCAAATTGCCTCATCGGATTATACATTTTGACTGGCACCTTGCTCAAATTAAACTGCTGAAACACATCTGCACACAGTGAATGATCAAGTCAAATGATCAAGATCAACAGCCAGAGACGGCATGGGACAGAGGAACTGGGAAAAAGGGAGAGACTCACTGCCGAGAAAGATCACAGTCACTGAGTTAGCAGCACTCTATGAGCAAGTAGGCATTTTAAATAAAACATGAACGCTGGAGAAGAAGGCTCTCCTCCTTGTACTGCAACTTGTGAGGAGCCCTGATATTCTGAGAGACAGCACACCAAGCTCAGCGTTATCCCTGGGGAGACTCTTCTCTCTCCATCAAATATAAGAATCCTCAAATATGGTATCATCACACAATATTCAGACAAGACCAGGCTGACCATGATCTGTAAGAAACTGCTAAACACCCTCCCCAGTAGTCCTGATACTCCATCACACGAAACAGAGAACAACACCAGTTTCAATAAAGAAAACCATGATCCAGATGAAAATAATCAAGGCCTGTTTAAACTCCAGTCAGAGACGGAGTTTAAACTCAGACAGGTTTGACAAGAAGAACCTGTTTCAACATTGATGTGGTCATGAAAAAAAAACATGGCTAATAGCTCTGTTTCTATATCAATTTTACTTTCTTCTTCTTTGAAAAGTCATATGAACATTTGAAGAATTCACAGTTTTGCTGATATAGATCCATGTTTGAAATTCAAACAGGCAACTGCCTGAACGTTTGGTTTATAACCAGTAAAGATTAAGGATTCAGTTTTGTGAATTAAGACCAGATGCCCGTTCTAGAAAGCAGGTTTTTAGTGAAAACCCAGAGTTTGACAATCCTGAAATCAGGAAAACTGGAGAATTGTTCCTCATTTCAGAATGACTGATAAAGAGAATTTAAACATATGAAACTCTCAAGACATTGGGTCTGATTTCTGTCAATTTACATGAAAATAGAATCAGCAATTTTCTTCATTTCAGGATCAACAAATTCAGGATTATCATTAAATCTGCTTTATGGAACGGGCCACAGAATTGGCCATTGTAAAAAAAAAAATAATAAAAATTCAACGGATGCATAAAATCAGTGACTGTGAGTCCAGTGAAAGCTCTATGTTACATATCTACTGTAGGGTCTGTCCTGTAGCAGTGAAGCTGACTGCATCTTGATGAAAAAAGGCTGCATGGTCAGTGGATGCACCAGCAGAGGGAGACCATGTAGTGCTGGAAACACTGCTCAGCTCTTGTGTTCCTGACTTCCCGTCTGCACAGCCAATAGTGACGGAAAAAATGTATCAAAGTTATAAACACATCACATGTATTATCACAAGGCACTGGGAGGCACACAATTAGGTCTTCCATTCACAAACGTAACTGAGCAAACGCAGAACTGTTTTAATGACATTACCGGCGAGTGTTTGCATCTGTTTACCTGTGTTTTCTTCAAATCATGTTGCTCGAGCCGGATTCATAGGCGATAAAGGGTTAAACACGGACTCGACGCTGAAATGTGAGACAGTTCCTGTTGAGTGTTCCTGGATGGAAGCACAGACAGCAGTTTGACAGAGAATAACCTCTACAGGTGAGTTTTTGCTCTCAGGACGTCGAATCTCACGCGTCATCGCGTGTGCGGCGCACTGCGTCATGGCGGCAGGGGTGAAGGAGTTACGCATTTCCTAATCGGATCTGTTTGAATCTGGAAGTCCTCGCACACATGTGTAAGTAGTTCGTGTTCTTCGTTGAAACCACCAGTAAGCCAGTTACTAGCCCGATCAGTGGTGGTTTCTGCCGCCGTTTCACCTGTGTGACAGGTGAGCTGACACCTGTTAGCAGTTAGCTCTGACCCCAACAGACGTGTCATGGATGAGACAGAGTCAGAGCGACGCTACAACTTTGTTAGTGTTTCCGGCAGAAGCCCAGTGGGGTTCTGACTCGTTTCTCTTCCAGTCTGGTGGAAAGCAGACGCTCCATTCACTCAGAAAGCCTAATGTCGATGGAGGGGCAGGTTGTCATGGCCTTACTGGACTGTCCTCTGTGTCAGGAGCCCTGCCACCCCTGTCTGCAGAGGCAGGAGGTGGACCGCCCGCAGCTGCTCTGCCCCAAGTGTTGCGCCCCGGTCCCGGTCAGGCCTGTGGAGGAGCTCCCTACAGCCCTGCTGGAGGGGCTACACGGCTCCGGGAGCGACGAGAGAGCTGCCCGCTCCAGAGCCCACACAGACCGGGGCAGCTGGATCATTAGGGGGGGTCAACACGGGGAGCAGACGAGGCCCGCTGAGGTCAGTGCTGCCTGTGACAAGACACTGAAAGTTGCATCTTCTCTGCTTCCCTGGGTGCATGTTATCAGCCTGTCCAACATCATCACCTTTTAAAATAATGACCCATTTTTTAACCTAATATTATGACAGAGGCCATTATTCTACGAAGGTATTTGTATTTGACACATAACTATCATAACTGTATTACTATAATATACTCAACTATTGCACTCCACTGGTTGATTTGGTTTGGAAACCATAATCATTTTCAACAAGACCAGCTTAAAGACCCTCATGATACATGTAGTGGTATACCTGCCAACAGTAATACTGTTCAGTTTGGATTGAATTGTGTTGTAGTTGTGCATTTGCATCTATCATCATGGTGTTCCTGAAATAGTGCAAAATGAGCATCTGTCTGTAGGGTTTTTGTTTCTAAATTCCTCCGCAAATGTCAGAAATAGAGCTGTATGACTGATATTTACATGTCTTATTCACCACTCAGTTGAGCTATCAATGCACTTCCTCTGGTGCGTTATAAATCAGTATTGTCCAATTTCCTTACACCTGTGCAAATGGTGTGAAGCATTATTTCTACAAATAGTGTGCCTCCTGCATCACAGGAAACATTGGAGTACATTTTTGCAGCCAATGCTAGTTTAAGGAATAAAAAATTATGATACAGCTGATTTGTTAGTGGATATTCTTAAAATGACCTGGCACATGAAATCTGTGAAAAGTGGAATGGGCATGTTTATTTTTATTTATTTATTTATTGGCAAAA
>CAAKHB010007003.1:47639-65024 GCA_901007665.1 Aeoliscus strigatus
TTTTTTTTTTTTTGTTATTTTTTTTTTTTTTTTTTTTTTGGGGGGGGGGGGTGTTAAATAAAATAAAAACTTAATTCATACATCGATTTCATATAATAATGATTTTAGATATATGTCATGACAGACTGAGAAGAAGATGGCCAACGAGAACCCACCGAAAATCTCCATGGCTCTGTTGAACCCCCAAATGTATTCAGCCTCCGCAGACAGCAAAAACTCCTCCACACAGCAGCTCTCAATCAGTGTGTGAGTCACACTTTCCCCTCATCTTCACAAATTAATAATGAACTAATGCAAACAACAACCACCAGCCACTGATCATTCTGAAATCTGCATTGTATGTGAAATCTGCATTGTATGTGAAAATAATTTAGGTAAACCCCCTTGTGTGACTAGGTGTGCTGTCGTGTACTCCTATAAGCCACGGCGTCCTGAGGAGCTGGAGCTGAGGAAAGGAGAGATGGTGGGAGTGTATGGAAAGTTCAAAGAAGGCTGGCTGCGTGGGTTGTCTCTCAGAACAGGCAAAGTGGGCATTCTGCCCAGCAACTACATCACTCCTGTGCTCAGGTGAAAGGCTCTGACCCCTGACTTAATCCAGACAATAATTTATTGTGGGCAGAAACCCTTAATCAGGCATCAACACTTCATTGATTCATGATGATACATGAATGTAACAAGTATAAATTGAATGTATGAATTAAAGGGGGGTAAAAGGGGTTTCACTGCAGTCAGATAGGTGATGCTGGTTGAGTTTACTCTTTCCCTTTGCCTCCCTGCAGAACGTCAGCCAGACTCCTAGAGACCAAAGCAGCTAGTGCCTCCTCACAGCACAACACAGGCGCTGGAAAGAAACCTGCAGCCGCCAGGAGTCCTGCTGTGGTCCTTGCTCTTGATAGGGTAAATACTGATGGAACGATACAGTCAACAGGACAGGTCCCATCTGTGCCAAATGGAGCACAAGCAATGTCATCCACTGGAGGAGGGAAGTCATCTTTCTATGGGGCGTCACAAGGCTGGGACACCGTAAGGCGTATATTTAACCCACACAGAGGTGAGTGAACAACCAGTCCCCCTCCTAAAAAATTTGCCTTTTCAAAAAATGTCCCTTCATATTTTTTTACAGGCTCCAACCTGTTCAGCCATTCATCCAATTTGAATGTTCCGTCCAACTCGCAGCACTTTGCACAAGTTCAGGCATCTGGCTACTCACCTGCCCTACAGAGGAAGAAAAACATTTTGTCCAACTCTGGCAGATGGATGACTGAGCCACCAGCGCTCCCTACTGCAGCTGTTCCAAAAGACAGGGACTTTAGTACTTCTTATGAAGCAATATTTCATCATGACAGACAACAGTCCAATGGCCCTCAATCTATTCTAATCAGGCCTGATGCACAGAAGAACATGGACAGAGTTAGTTTTTTCACTTTCTACTTAGAGCATACAGTTTGCTGTGAAGTTTTTTGCCATAAATTACTTCAATGTTCTGCTTGTTCCCCAGCCTATGAAATCAGTGCGGTTCCTCACAGATGAAGACCCCCCTCCTCCAAGACGTCGAACTTCCTCCTGGTCCTCAGGAAGTCAGGTTCCTTCCAACAGCCACCCTGGGCCCCCTCCACTAGAAGTGTGGGCCCCATCACTCACACTAGGAAGAGATGGACCAGGAATCATTCTGAAAGAGGGGAAGGCTCCTTCTCTTCGGAAAGGCCTTGAAACAGCCATCTCAGACCTGAATTCAAACCCACACAAATTAATATCCTCCCAGCCGTCAATACCAGCGCTGTCAGCTCAGTTCAGCCCTTGCAGGCATGTTGGATTTGTGCATTTGTCCTTGAAACTGAAGATCCCTGATTAATGAAAGATAAGTTATTGTGTTTTCCTTTTTTTTTCTTCACAGACACAGAGTGACCACAACACATTTAGCCCAGGCAGACTCTGAACTCAGTCTGCTTCAAGGAGAGTTTGTCCTTGTCCACAGACCTCGACCTGACGGACGGGTTCTGGTTACTCAGGAGAGCAGTGGCCAGACAGGCTTATTTCACAGTAGTGTTCTTCAAGCCCTGGAAAGGCTGAGCTGACTGTACAGTCTTATCTTAAAAATTATATTTTGGTATTCCCTGTGTTTCGGCTTCGGAAACCGCTGAACATCGATGCGTGTTGAGGTGCACGGTAAAGGTTAAAATTGCCAAAAGACTTAAAAGTAAGAATTTGTTCTTTTCCTGACTTCATGTGTCCTTCTACGTATGTGCATGTATGTCAAACATGTACGATAATTATATCTTGCACAAACCCTCCCTAATGGCTGTTCCCTGCATCGGTGAGTGCCTTTGTCAAAACCTTCAAAGAAAACAAGCTACTTTATTTAGAAACACATGGTATGTACTGCTTATGTGATAATAAATATTCTTCTAGACTATTCATAGCTGAATGTTTAATTAAATTCAGAAGTCCTGCATTCAAAAATGTGGAAGCAACAAAATCATAAATCATTCAATCAAACTTGAAGTTAAGTTAAACCAGTGCTTAAAACCTACAGCCTCAGGTGTGTCTATGGAGACATTTTCTTCTTTGTTAGAAAACGCAAAGGTTGTCTGTGATGAAAGGTGGTGGAGGGGTGCACCATGGGTCAAGCAAAAACAATTTTAGGCAAATCCAGGTATCCAAGTTCATTAATTTCACAGAAAAATAATACTGTAGCGACCACTATCAAAAAAATACGAAACAAAGTCGCTGAGAGGCTGAGGTTAGGGTATTTTGCCTATTGCCCGACACGCTGCACCAAAAGATATTTGCTGAGATGAAAAGATGTGTTAAATGACATTTATTGCAGAAAATAACTTCTGGTAACGTGCACAAAATATAGAAAAGAAATTAAATCACAGCAATCAAAGCAAAACAGCGGTCAACAAAAAATGAGGCTTCCCACTCACTCACCCTCTCTTTCTTTGTTACCTCCCTCTGCGCCAGTGCACAGGTGATTATATCATCTAGGTGTCCACCCACATCCATGTGACCTAATTACGTGATTGTAAACACAAATAAATATTAAAATATAAACAACCAAAACAACCTAAATATAAACCACAAAATAATTAACTATTTAAACCTCATATTACCTTCATGGCTTCTACAAATACATTGACCTTTATGGGGGAATTTCATATTTCCAGTGATACTCGTATACTAGTATAGTGATATAGTGATATCACTATATCGATTTAAAATGGTTCATCGCAGTTGTATGATGTTTGTGTGCACTGCCAGTTTAATGCTTTAATTTGAGAAATGGGCTAACCCTCAGCTAACTGAAGGGTCTCGATGACTTCTTACTTTGAAGTAAGGATTGTTTTAAACTGAGACCATATCAGCTGATACGATTTGTATGAGAGTTATGAAAAATCATAAAACAGACACTTATAAAAATGCTATTGAATGCATCCAGTAATGACCATTTAGTATATACTGTATGTGCTGTTTTGACTCTCCTATTTCTATCCCACTGTAATGACAAATCCATAACCCAATTTATGAAAACTAATTTGGTCACTCAAGACACATCTGGAGGATGTCAGGCCTGTAGTTTTTAAGAAAGGGATGAAATACTGACTATTACAATGGTTTGGAAAGCAGAATTCGAGAGAAGTAATACCACAACAACAATTATCTATAACTCAAAATGAATGTAATACATTATTTTGTAAGAAAGTAAATTTTGGTGTTTATTCATTATATATTATGTCCTTTATTTTGTTATTTTTACTGTAATGTAATCAAACATTCCCGGTTGCCCAGCTATTGGGTGTGTGAGCTTGCGATGATTTGATAGTGTCTTAGCATTTCATTTTTTCGGATGATCGAAATTAGTGACGTTTAGATGAACCAATAAAACGGTCTCGAACTACTTTCAACAATTGCACCGAAAATGGGTTCAGTCAATGCTTCGTTTGTGACCTCTAGTGGCGAAACATGATACAGCACAGAAATTTCTTAAAATATGAGCGCATCTTTGGTTTGTATGAATGATGATTATGATTGTGATTATGTACATAGGATGGGGATTCAACCATTTTTATTGCAAAACAATATATTTTTTAGTATTTTTTCAGTTTTTTCCAGTTTGGAGAACACACTTTGGTGGGGGTTGGTGTACATTGATAATACCTGTATGTTTACTGTGAGTAAAGTAGTGATGGCTGGTATGAACCAGTCACGTGATGCATTCATGCGACCGAAGCAGCGTCATACGTCATTGGTGGTCACGTGAGTTTTTACGCCTCATAGCAAGCTTCGAAGCAGCGGTTCCAGGGGAATGCTGCTTGACTTTGAAGCCTGTACCCCAGCGTCGATGTCTGACGACCATCATTAATTACAAACAGTAATTTACCGCTTTGGATAAACTGGCACAGCCCTTCAACAGTCTAGCAATGCCGGTAAGTCGTCACGTTTGTTTTTGTTTTGTTTGCAAAGGGGCCCCTCCCTTCCTCCGACCTGACAACTGTGATGCTAAATATTTAGCTTCGTTAGCCAATCTATAACAGGTCAGGATATTAGGAACAGGGGATTTTAATATTCGGGATGAATTACTCATCCATAATCATTGATAACGTGGGATGTTCACCTGTCTTTTCCCACATATGTTGTCTGTGTGATGTGCTAGCAAGCTAACGTTTCAAACGCACCTCGCAACCCACTGCCAGCCAAGCTGAGACAGCGGGCTAACTAGCTAATTAACGGACCTCTGAATGTTGAGACCTACCTGGTGCGACGTAGTAGCTGAAAACAGACAAGTGTCATGATGTAACTTCAACGTCAAAGTGACATGCACGATTCACTTTGTCATTTCTCTTCTTCTTCTACTGTAGATGAGAAAGTAGAGTTAAAATTGATGTCTAGTTAGCTTTGTGGTGCAAGTGCAACAGGAATCAGTATTGTGAATGTCAACATAAAATACATTTTTAAAAACTAAATAAAATATGGGCGAATATTTTCAGTCACTATCAGGATTTCATGTTCATGTTTTCTCTTCTCATGGCTTCTCATTTCATGCTTCAGAGCAACAAGCCAGAGAAGCAGGAGGTCAGCGACAATGTGAAGGTGGTGGTGAGATGTCGTCCTCTCAACCAGAAGGAGAAGATGATGGGCCACAAGCAGGCTGTCATTGTGGATGAGATCCGTGGAACCATAACAGTCAGCAAGCTGGAGACTTCCCATGAGCCTCCCAAGACCTTCACCTTTGACACTGTGTTCGGACCAGACAGCAAACAGCTAGACGTGTACAACCTCACAGCCCGCCCCATCGTTGACTCAGTATTAGAGGGTTACAATGGTACAATGTGATTGTTTTGGTTTTCAGAAATTCAGAAAAGAGTTTGCTGCCTGATCTGTTTATTAATATTACTGTATGAACTGAGTGGTATGTTTTCATTTGATCACTTTCATCTTTGATTAACACAAGTTATTCCTGAGCTTACTCTTATTGATGGTGGCTTTTATAATCTGCTATCCGTTTCAGGCACTATTTTTGCTTATGGGCAAACTGGCACTGGGAAGACCTTCACCATGGAGGGTGTACGAGCGGTGCCAGAGCTCAGAGGAATAATCCCAAACTCATTTGCTCATATTTTTGGTCACATTGCCAAGGCAGAGGGCGACACTAGGTAAAGAGTGGTCACTTAGGAAATATTGAAATATTAAGTCGATGAAAAAATAAGGAGAATTAAGGACAATAATTCCTCAATTTACACTAAATTAACTAATACTTGGCATGTTTTTCCCGTGTAGAATCCTCCATGTCAGCGTTTATCTACCTGTTCTTTCAGGTTTTTGGTTCGTGTCTCATATCTGGAGATTTACAATGAGGAGGTTCGGGACTTGTTGGGCAAGGACCAAATGCAACGGCTAGAGGTGAGAAAAGTTTAATCTGAGTTAGGGATTAATAATAAATCCACTTTACAGGGTCTGTCAAAAATCATTAGTTATATTTCCATCACTGAAGTATAGAACAGGTAGCTCAGTAGACTTGCATCTCTCCTTTTTCCATGACACGTCTGTCTTTCACCTGGCAGGTAAAAGAAAGACCAGATGTTGGTGTGTACATCAAAGACCTCTCCGGTTATGTTGTGAACAATGCTGATGACATGGACAGGATTATGACACTGGGCCATAAAAACCGTAAGTAATCAAGACATCTCATAATACAATTTATGACCATTACACTTATTTTGTAGTTGATCAGTTAATCAATATTCGTATTGTATTCTTTAAATACACTACATGCCTAAAATGAAGAGGCTGTGATTAATATTGCCAAGCATGCATTTCATAGATAATGCTTGAATATGATGAATATGCTAGTTTATTCACTAAATATTTAAAAAATGACTACAGTTGAAATAAAATGCTTATTAACAAGCAATGTTGAATCTTACATTGTTTCTAGGGTCTGTTGGTGCCACAAACATGAATGAGCACAGCTCCCGTTCTCACGCCATCTTCACAATCACCATTGAGTGCAGCGAGAAGGGTGTGGATGGGAACCAGCATGTGCGAATGGGGAAACTTCATCTAGTTGATCTTGCAGTATGTATAGTAACAGTTTAGTTTCAAATGTAGCTTTTGAGTATTGCCTTATCTCTTACAATACATCACACCACCACTAACCTGTCTGCCCCTTCCATGCTCACAGGGTTCAGAGAGACAGGGTAAAACTGGTGCCACAGGTCAGCGTTTAAAGGAAGCAACCAAAATCAACCTCTCTCTCTCCACACTGGGTAATGTCATCTCCGCTCTGGTGGATGGCAAGAGCACGCACGTGCCTTATAGGAACTCCAAATTAACCCGTTTGCTGCAGGATTCACTCGGAGGAAACTCCAAGACCATGATGGTACAGTGAAAGTTTGACACACACTTCACAACAAATTCGTTTTTTCTGAACTTGGCTTTGACATGTACCTTCTCTGCCTCACATTTTAAAGAACATATTTTTCCCAACCAGTGTGCCAACATAGGTCCAGCTGACTATAACTATGATGAGACCATCAGTACCCTGCGCTATGCTAATCGAGCCAAAAATATCAAGAACAAAGCCAGAATCAACGAAGACCCAAAAGATGCCCTCCTACGCCAGTTTCAGAAGGAGATTGAGGATCTGAAGAAGAAACTTGAAGAAGGTGTTGAGTCTCTTCCACTTGAGTTGGAACAGACTGAAAATAATCATGAAACTTGAAAAACAGTCCTCTTTGTAAGTCTGCTCTTTAAAATGTTTTGTGGGGCCTTTTAAGGTGAGGAGATCTCTGGCTCAGACGGCAGCGGGTCGGAAGAGATGGATGAAGCTGATGACGACATAGGAGAAGGCCGCAGAAGAAGAAGAGGTAAGGGAGTGTATCAACATTCAAGCGTTGGGTTACTTAATTTGTATTTCTTGGAAATACCCATCTTGATACTGCAGCTGCATAGCTTTTGATTAGTGATGAAATTGCAATTTTTTTTTTTAACTTTAATAATTATATTCCTACGTGAGTATGTTGAGGTGCCATCTCCATGCATACATCCCCATAATGCTTAGCCTAAGCTTTATGTTCCTAGAGCTTCTCTCTCTACATCTTCTTTCTCACTCATGTTGACACCAGGAAGCAACCTTCACCGTTTTCAAAGCATTTGAAACTGTGAGCTACTACAATGGTACAGAGTTACAGAGTTATGGTACAGATGGTACAGAGTTATCCAAAGAGCTAACAGTTTGATACACACTTCTGAAAATATAAAAATTGCACAGTTTAACTCGAATTAGAATCATCAAGAGTGATTAATAATGTAGAAATACTAAAGTTTCACCATGCAACACGTTATTTCTCTCAATTTCTGTAATAGTTTCATTTTCAGTTGATCACAGTGCTATTTTTAAAACAGGCCTGTGGACACCTCATGAGGTCCCTGCAGGCTACCAGGTGCCCGTGGGCGCCGCGTTGGTAACCCCTGCTGCTTTTATATATATATATAGAGTCACTAATTTGATCCTCTGTCAGTGTTTTTCATTCAAATAAAGCTGGAACTTGTATTTTTCATGCATATTATTTTATCAGTCAGTCTGCATCAGCTGTAGTTCATGACAATCACATCAGTAAAAGGTGACCACACAGTTTGTCTAGCATGTGTTGTTCACTGTGGCTAATAGGTACTGGGCACTGGTACAGTTTAACAAAGCTAGAAAAGTAAATGCCAGCTGTCAGTCATCAGTGATGGACGTACATTTGCCCAACACATATAAAAATATACATTAGATACATATTTATTACTGGTCCAGCTGTAGCTTCTTCTCTTGGAAAATGCTAAACAGGCTTTCATCTACCCCGTGTTTCATTAAGTGTACTTTTATTTCCAATTCTGATTCAATGTCTCGTCACTGTTTCCTTTTCCTGTGGTTGTTGCGTCATTACAGAACTGCTTTTTGTTTGTCTCTCTATCCTCTGTTCCTGATAATTACATGGTACTCTGTAGAGTCGTAACTCTTTCAATATCATCACTCTCTTTATCTCTCTTTCTCCTCCCGGTCCAAATGCGGCCTGTCTGCCGTGTTTTACACCTCTTTATTGAAGAAGAAAGAGGTTGGTGTTAGAATCTACATGGTGTTGCTTCAGCAGCAAAAGTTATCCAAATCGTCATTATGTCTTTCAGTAGTTTACAAGTTTACTGAATAGTCCCAATGGATCAGTGTGTGAATGCCATCCATCTGTGGCATGTTCTCCATGTCCATTAAAAAAAACAGAAATAAGAAATATATATATGTATGTATGTATGTATGTGTATATATATATGTGTGTGTGTGTGTATATATATATATATTTGAATTATCAAAAATAATTAATTGTCTGATTTGATAAATAAACTCATGTGCAGCTGGACTGACTCATGTTAAATGACTATGGTTTGTATTATTATAAGTTATGTTCTACAAATTAACACCCAGGTATTAAATAGCAGTGGACGGAATTTGCACTGGAATCATTTTATCCAATATAAATATTGCTGGCCAAGGAACCTCCAAAATGTGATTTTATTCCACTGTGTCTCTCTCAAGGGAAAAAGAAGGTGTCCGCAGACAAGATGGTGGAGATGCAGGCAAAGATTGAAGAGGAAAGAAAGGCGTTGGAGGCAAAACTGGACATGGAAGAAGAAGAGAGGAACAAGGCAAGAGCAGAACTTGAGAAGAGGGAGAAGGACTTGCTCAAAGCTCAGTGAGTCTATGGAAGGAAACAGTTAATTGTGTGACAGAGACACAATCTCCTTATCCCCTATTACAGACCTGAAACACTTCTCTTTCCCTCCCCTCAGGCAGGAGCATCACCTGTTGCTGGAGAAACTGTCTGCCTTGGAGAAAAAGGTGATTGTGGGAGGTGTAGACCTTCTGGCCAAAGCTGAGGAGCAGGAGAAACTCCTGCAGGAGTCTAATAGTGAACTAGAAGAACGCCGCAGGAGGGCGGAGCGGCTTCGGAAAGAGCTGGAGGAGAAAGAGGTGAGGATGTTTAGTAGAATTAGATCTGCGCAAAACTTCACTGCAAAGTACCTCAGTAAATGGATCTGCATCTGATATGTCTATATCTACAGTATGTTTGTCATTATCACACTGTAACAGTAGTACTATTGGAGTTTCATTCAACATTAACAATAATGTTATCACATTATTTCTTTTTTTTTTTCTGTGAATATTTGTAGTTTGAAAGCAGTAAACTGGAATTCCCATCTTGCTTTGTTTTAATTAAGCATGTAGCGTTTTGAGAACGAGACCTTTGCCCTTTATATACATCGTAGCTTCTGTTGGGTCAGTGATCATTGACTGTATGTTGAGGGAGAAGCACATGAATAAAAATGTCATTGATCCAAAACAGCAAGAGCGCCTGGACATCGAAGAGAAGTACACAAGCCTTCAGGAGGAAGCTCAAGGGAAGACCAAGAAACTGAAGAAAGTATGGACCATGCTGATGGCAGCCAAATCAGAAGTACGCAAACCAATAAGAAGACGTATAAGACCATTAAAACGTCACTCTGACCCATCCCTGGCTGAGGTCAGCTGTTATTAATCAAGGGTACGAAGTAAATGACTGTGTTTTGAACTGCAGATGGCAGATTTACAGCAGGAGCATCACAGAGAGATTGAGGGCCTCCTGGAGAACATCCGCCAGCTCAGCCGGGAACTGCGACTCCAGATGCTGATCATAGACAACTTCATTCCCCAGGAGTACCAGGTCCATGAGTGCATTTATCATTGTCTGTTTCACCGCTTCCTCTCACTGTTTAAAAATAAACCCAGAAAAAGCTGAGACACTGAAGATGCAGCTCACACAGGTTGGAGGTTGTATGTAGGAACTGGTGTCCCACCTGGCTGAACAGTTTACTCTCATTTTATAAGCGCATTTAATGAACAGCAGCAGTTCATAGTCAGAGACGGAAGGACTTTAAACAAAAGAATAACATCTCATCATTTGAGAGCAACAACTGCAAAAGCATAAATCTCCCCATGCCTGGATGTTGAGATGGCTAGAAGTTGTCAGCGGACCTCAGTGATAGTATGCTGTACCAATTGAGCCAAGATGGAGGTTTGGCCAGCCCAAACATAAAGAGCATTCCAGTTGTCCAGACATGATCAGAAATTAGCATATGCAACACTTTGAAAAACAACCCAAGATATATGGAGTTGACCTACATTAAAGCCTTCAGCTTGAACTTATGTGCTTGACATCAAGGTCTGATATCACACACATTTAGTACACACATTTAGATGTATTTAGTACACTGAGATGTATTAGTACATCTCAGTGCAAAACATATATGTGACGCATCAGAGGCAACACTGATTAAAATCATGACTACTGGCATATATTAGATAGAAATGCTCCATGCATAAAAGTAAGACACAGACAGATACAGAGCGTCACAATTTAAAGCCTGATTTCTTTTTCGGCGTCAAATAGACGCCTGTGTGTTGCCGAACCTGCACCTCCCCAGGAATGTAAATCTGCTGCTGACCCAGGGAGAGAGGCGAGGCAGCAGAGTTGTGTGATGGCTCCAATCTGGTTTAGGTGTTTGCAGCAGTGAGCTCATCTGTCCTTGTTTCTGGGTTTGACATTTTCTCTGTTCTTCTGTGCAGGAGATGATAGAGCATTATGTGCACTGGAATGATGACATTGGAGAGTGGCAGCTGGTGAGAGTACTGGTTTATTGTGTAGATTAACTTAAATTGGAATTTGTTTTAGCGAATCTATGACTTATCTGTGTGCTTTACTTTGATTGTGTATGTTTCAGAAATGTGTGGCATATACTGGTAACAATATGAGAAAACAGACTCCTGCCCCAGACAAAAAGGAGAAAGATGTGGGTTTTTTTCTTTCTTTCAGTCATGTTGTTAGGTAATGACTGCTTTTGTTCACAATATCATATGTTCTCTTTTCTGTCCCTGCTTCCTGCAGCCTTTTGAGGTGGACCTGTCCCATGTGTATCTGGCTTACACTGAGGAGAGCATGCGACAGTCACTGATGAAACTAGAAAGGCCCAAAACTTCTAAAAGTGGCAAGAGTGGCAGACCTAAGACTGGTCGGAGGTAATTGTCACATAGACCGCACATGGTCTGTAACTCCCCATTCTGTTCAGCATCACTGCGTGAGTCCAGTCTATTCTTATTGCCACGTGGTCCAATACCAGGATGTGTATTGATCCTTAGAATGTTAGCTACATAAAACTCAATTTTCTTCTTTTTAGTATCATTATATTGTTAAGTTAACTGTTTAGCTAAGACTTGATCCAGCATGTGCTTTTCTATCAGGCACTCAGGAGGACTGTAGGAATCACGACCTTTCAGGATGTTCTAAAAAGAATTACCTGCTTTGGAGTCATTCTGTTACTACTAATGAGGGATTAAGAAAATACCCCTACACCACAAAGAAAATGCTAAAAATACAATATTTTTAAGTTCTGGTCACTCCACATGTAAAAACCTCTTTTCAGGGCTGTTCTTTTCACAATTACCGGTACATGTACTTTTACCTCCACTAAATGAGGCTGAAAGCTTCCGGCACTCATTGATAACATCTATCTACTTATCTTCACACAGAAAAAGATCTACAAAGCCAGAGGCTGTGGTCGATTCCCTTCTGCAGTGATTGCTTCACTGCAGCTCGGACCCGCTGGAGGACAAGATGTCAGTTTGTCTGCATAATGTACTGGTGGAAAGTTACCTATATTCACTGTATATCTGACAGATTCAACACTGAAAGAGCTGTTGGGTTAGGTTGGATTTAAGGTCTCCTGCTTAGAAGAATGTGGTATTTGTATTATACTTTCTAACTTCCTTGACGACCTACAGCAGCCTTTTTTTTTAACGTAAACACTGCTATCAGTAAATAGTTAATGCCAACATCAGTGTGTTTATCTTTCTTGCTACACTCTGAAATTAGTTACAGAATGTTACAAATATCAGTCATGAACTAGAAACTTAATCCGTATACTGTTAAAGTGGTGTTAAATATACTGAATGACTCACAGTCTCGACTACTGTTGCACCGCTTTCATGCAAATGAAAAACCAACATTTAAAAAAAAAAAAAAGGTTGACAGTGACCTGTACACTACACAGCTGAATTCTAGTCAAAGCTGAATTCACACTTGAAATAAAACAAATGACTCTGGTTTGAGGAAAGGAAAATAATTCATGAATACAGAGAAAATTCCGCTAACGTGCCGAGGAAAGAGTATGTAGTCTTAAATATGTACATGAAACGTGCACTTTTTCAGTTAGGTCACAAACATAGCAGCATGAGTGTCGGCCACCTCTTAGATTAGTGTAATTTGTTCATCTTTTTATTTTAAAATTTTTGAGAACACTCAATATTGAGATACATGATCTATGCCTCAGTATAATACACTAGTACGATATTGTGAAGATAATTTAATTTTTTGTGTTTTTTTAGTGGAGGAAAACTTTTGTTTCATGATGTATGTCATATGTTTACATCCACCAAATCCCTGTATATTTTATTTATTAAATTATCATGCACGTTTTACCTCACACGCTTGTACTTTCTTTCTATTAATTGTCATTGTGAATGATTATTTGTGTGAATCTGTAATTTCAGTAATAGTCATAAAGTGATCAGTAGTCATGTCCTGTATTGTGAAAAATGACATAGCAGCACAAGACAAGCGTTCTCACAATAATTTATTGAAATATAAATACCAATTATTTAAAACATAAGACATTAAAATAAATATATTTGAATAAATATGAATATATTATGAGCATCACGTGACTTTCTCAACACAACCCATTTTTCATGGATGCTAATTAGTTTTCACTGCACACGTCTGGATGTCCTTCAGCAGTTTATGCAGCAGATTTGTCTGTGTAGTGTTCAGATGACAGTTCACATTCTTTGTCTGAAACAAAGGATTAGGACAGGTTTAATTTACAATGATCAGTCAACACAGAACTAAAGGAAACTTTTGGGAATGGACAGACATTTTTGATTTTGCAAAAAGCAAAAATGTCCAAAAATGGCTTTTGTCATTTTTTTTCCCCAAGTGTTTCTTTCTTTTTTGGAAAATAACCAATCAGCACACAATAGTTCAGAGAGTATCATTAATGGCAGACAATAAGGTCAGTTCATTTTGCCTGATAAATCTGAGCATCTCTCTTAATTGTGCTTTGGGAGGGACTAAAAAGTGTGAATATTTTCTTTTTTTTTTTTTTTACCCCTTTGTTGTAAAGAGCCAAGAGACGGGTGAGTTTCGATGATGTGCTGAAATGTGTGGTGGTTCTCAGCGCCTTCTCAGCCAAACAGAAGAAATGTTTCTGTGAAGACAGTCATCACAATTAGTGATGAGAGACGGTGAATTTCATATTGCTTTGTGAAATGCTTTGAAACAAGGTTCAACAGTTACAATACATGCTTGATGTCTCAAACTTACCCCACATGTGGTCCCGTCTGGTGCCGATTTCCATGGCACAGATACACCCTCCAGCTGCAGTGAGAAGATATGAATAGGTCAGTTTGTTGTACAACCAACAGGCCATCACACAAAACATTTATGTTTCTCACCGGCTGACTGGACGCATTCTTTGCTTCGTCGAGAATGTTCCTCAGCATTGGTTCTAAACGGAAGTTGGTGCGCGATACCGCATGGATCATAGTGATCAACAGCATCAGTGCCAGACTTTGACGGTACAAGATCTTCATATTTCCAAGAAGGTTTAGCCAACACTAATTCTCAGGTTGAGTAAAGAGTTGAAGTGTTGCTGCTTATATTGACCTTAAAGGCCGACACTTCCTCACTTAGAGGAAGGCACCATATAAGGAGTAAGATGTATATCTGATTTTTTTGTCAGAAGTTCCACTCGAGTCATGGCCTTCCTCACTATCTTTACCAAGAAATTACCAGTCAACTGCTTATCAGTGAAGTGTTCATTAAGAACTGCTGGCCACCGTCATGTACTCCATTCTTAAATATAAAGACAGGAAAGTTGATTGAGAAGTCTTTTTAGGATGACCTATTCAACTTACTGACCTTTTTGCGAAAGATGTGTGGGACTAAAACATCACAGACAAAACTGATACGATCTATGATGACACCAGCAAGTGATTAAACTTCCAGTGGTTAAACTTTCAGCATCACACCTCATTCCCCTGTCATGAAAGTATCTGCTCTGTGTGGGCACAGTGGAAACCTGAGTCAAACTTGCAGGTTTAGCAATCAGTAATTAATGGGAAGAGGAAAGTTTGACAGAAAGAAGAAAAAAACCCTTTAAAATGTTTACCTGTGGTAACAAGATGAAAAGAAAACGGAAATAAAATATAATCAAAAATAACCTAAATATAGCCATCTTAATCAACTATATGAGAGTTTTATCATCATTCATCAGTCTGATAACTCTGCTAAAGTGAAGCGTAAGATTCAGTTTGAAGTCTGGTGGATATGTACTTTTTTCATATCATGATGATATTCTGGGCTGGTGTGACCATCCCGATCTTTACAACTACAAATCATGTTAAAATCATGTTTTGACACGTCCATGTTTGGTCACCCAGTAAGCATAATCTTAGCTAGACTTTCACCCAAAATGGCTCTACGTCAACTACATTCCCATAGCAAATGTAGGAAAGTCCCTATGTTTGCTCCACATTTCCAACAGGGGTTATCAGGTAATAAACCCATCCTATGGTGTCTCGAGGGGGTGAAATAAAATCTATGTTTAACTTACTGCATATTGGGTTCACTTCCCTCTAGTCTCCTTGATGTGTTTTTTCTGAGTTTGCTATTATTCTCCTCAATTCTTCCTCACCTAGTTCACATTCCAGATCTCTCTGCCACATGAAACACCTACAGATCCTTGTTTAGTCTGCTGAAATCCTGATAAAACACCACTGCTCTGTGTTCTATCTCTGGCAGTTCTAGGAAGTCCCTTACAGGGTTTGTCCCATGTGTAAATTGCCCTTTTCTGACACATTGTTTAATTTGCAGATATCTCCAGAAGTTGCCCTTTTCTTCTGAGTCATATTTTTCCACTAACTCTGAAAATGATATAAATTCTCCATTCACAAATAAGTCACTTAAGTCACATATTCCCGTTGCAAACCATTGTTTCCAAAAAACAGCTTTCTTCCCAATCTGTACAGGCGGGTTATTCCGTAATGCGGCATATATCTGTTTTTCAAGTGTTAAATGTTAATGAAAAGTGTAAGACAAAATACTTTTGTCTTACATATCTGATATATATGGTCATCAAACGAGTTCAAATCATTTGAACAGCTCTTTTGAATGAACGATGAGAACCGAGTCACAGTTGAGTTTTATCAAATAAATACATATAACGCAACACTCTATTGAACAGCTCTTTGAAAGAAACAATGCTTGTAAATGTTTTCTTGCTGCTACACGTGTAAACACACAGAAGCTGCCATAAAGGTCGGTTCCAGCAGTTTGGCACAACAGCAAGCTGGCGCAGAAGACGAGACACCAGCGCAGAAAGGTTCATTTGGTTCATCTGTGCTGCGTCAAGCAGCTACCTGCACAGGGAATGGACGGTATCTGCCTATAAACTCCACAGCCATCAGAGAGAAGTTCGTCCCACTCAGGCCTTGATGTGTGACTGTCAAGGTTTTCGATTTAAAACAGCCTGAAAATGTCTTGCAACCAAAGTAATCTTTTACTGAAAGTTGGTTGCTGTTGACATTGCATCATTTTTTTTATTGTTGTTGTTGCAATTTTTAGGTGATGGGACAGATTTGAAGTTTTGTCTGTTCATCTACAGGAATGTGCATGGGTGGTGGGAACAGACGCCAACCCCTCTCCCGTTGTCAAAAGTGGTGGGAGACATCAGTTCATCATTCAATCACTTCGACAAAAAGTCTTAGGCCATTGTTTTACAAATGAAATGTGGTACATGAAAATGAAAAAGAAATAACTAAAAAGTGAATCCAAGTTGACCACAGCAAACACACCATGAGAACACCTGCGGGTTTGCTCACCCACCGCTGAGACTCACCCAGCGCCTCTCCTTGTGCTCTGGAGGCTCAGCTGCAGCTTCCAGCCAATAGCAGAGCTCACAGGATTTAGGCTCGATGCGCCATTTTACTGCGTCCACAGCCATCCGGCAAGATGGTCTCCCTGCTTTGTCTCGCCTGACCGGAGTATTTTGAGTCTGCTGTGGCTTTTTATCGCTTCCGCAATACCGAAAATCCACAGAGTGACCTGATCTGGACACCTTGTACCAAAACACACAACCTGCTCTGTTTATCGAGAAATGACGACGATGAACAGCGGGTAAGAACAGTGTTTAATGTGGTTAGACAAAAGTCAATTGTGCATTGATTACTATGCTAACGTTCCCTCCGACACTGGATCTCGCCATTAGTGGCTATTGCTATGTAGCGAGCTATGCTAGCTGCGGCTATTAGCTGCGCAGCCGGCAATGTTCAACTCCGTGGGAACGAAGAACCCATTCTTCACGTGTGCATTGCGGTATGATT
This sequence comes from Aeoliscus strigatus, assembly GCA_901007665.1. Lineage (NCBI taxonomy): Eukaryota > Metazoa > Chordata > Actinopteri > Syngnathiformes > Centriscidae > Aeoliscus > Aeoliscus strigatus. Next base: position 64,651 of record CAAKHB010007003.1, read on the forward strand.
ATCAGCGTCACGTACTATTTAGGAAATGCATTTACCGGACAAAAACATGCAGATTCGGATAGAGCTAGCTTCATGCTGCTCTCCTACTTTGCATACTCGGAGACTGTGCCAGTCTGGCGCGTAGGTTCCTGTCATGGTACCGTCGGAAGGAAGGGAGGCCCAGGCATGCATTTTTCAGTGCATGCCCATGCATCAGAGCCTGCTTGCACCGCTCGGATGGCAAGATTTCCGGGGCAACGTGAGACATGGAAGGCGGACCGATAGTTGTGTACACACAGTGGCGGCTAAACCTGCTAATGATAGCAAGATAAACTTGGCATCCGCGTCTGACTGGAGTTGGTGTGTTGACAAAACATTTTGCAGCCCCCCCCCCC
>CAAKHB010007003.1:65044-104413 GCA_901007665.1 Aeoliscus strigatus
ACCCCCCCCCCCCAGCTGGCAATCAATGCAGCACTGCATGGTGCTGTCCGGGGACTTCCCGATGATTTCGACTCACACTAGGTTTGGGAATTAGTTGATGAGTAGCAAACGGCTAAAAGATACCTCGACTAATGGCAAACATCCAGCGGTAAGCAGCACGCTGTGATGACGCAAAACGGAAAAATAAACGGCGGCATCCGCAGCTTGGACACTGCTCGTCTGGTTACAGCCACTTGTCTGTTGTTACACTCTCACTAGCGATTTGGAGTCTCGTCATTCAATGACATATTTCAGTGTGTTCTAAAATAGTTGGATGTCAGTCATCGCATCATATTTGACCACATCCACCAGCTGAAAGAAATCCTGATTGTATCTCCAGGTAAAATGAATCTGGCTGCCTCTGAATCACACCCTGACCAAATGGCGGAGAACACAGGAGAGGTGAGTTGTCAGGCTTTTAACAACTCACAGGTTAATTTTGAAATGATTGTCTGGATGTTTGTTCTGTAAACATCTCAAATTCTCCTTCAGCCTGGTCACTCAAAGGAAACGATGAAGCCTTCCTCTTCTCGTACCAAGAGGTGAGGTTTTCTGGCATGTGCTACTATTATCAGAAGAGATATTGCGTTTCACAGACACTTAAGTCACAGATGCTAAAGATGATGCATTTACATCTTTTTAGGAAGCCCACTACTGTAGCTAAGCACACTGGACTGAACGAATCCGATGTCTCTGCTGAGAGTGACAGTGAAGGAGCCTCTTCAGACAGTAACACAGGCAAAGGTGTGACCTTCCGTTGTTTTGATTACAACATTGCAGCTGAAAGGAATTATTCTGTGTGATGTTAATTTGATTTCTGTCTGAAGGCACTTTAGTGATGAGGCCAGCTGGGAATGACAAAGGCACAGTGAAGCTCAGAGTGGATTTCAAACCGAAACATTCAGGTACTATTTTAATGCAGATGAACCAGGGTCCTGGTCAAGAGAGCAGGTTGTGTGAAAAGTTTGTTAACCCTGAAATTAAGGCAAATTGATGATATTTCAGTTCTATTTTCATGTCACTCTGAAATAAGAAGGATAATTCTGCAGAGTTTACTCATTTCAGGATTGACAAACTCAGGATTTTCATGAAACCTGCTGTTTGGAACGGACCCCAGGACAGCAGACATAGACTCTGAAAAGTGTGAACAAAGGGGATAAGAAGATGTTGTTGTCTCCATCACAGATGATACCCTGCAGAAGAAGATGAACTGCACAGCCTGTGGAAAACAAGTAAACCAGTTTCAGCGCAGCTCTGTGTATGAGCATCCGGTACTCAAAGTACTTATTTGCAAGGTAAACCTCCATGTTTGTTTTGAAGATATTCACAGCCATGACAATGATACTTCACTTTTCAATCTCCAATCCTGCTGTATAACTGTCACATTTGCCTTTACTCCAGTCATGCTACCAGTATTACACAAGTGATGACATCAGCCGAGACTCTGATGGAATGGATGAACAGTGCAGGTAACATGGTTTTGTAAAAAAAAAAAAAAATACAGCAGAAGCCATTTGAAATAGGAATGTAATGTTTGTTTCGTTTACGTTACACTTCAATGCCAACCTGGCAATTCTGTTTGATGAAACATTAGAAAAGTATTTTCCACTGATTTATTTGCTTTTCAGTTAATGTACCCTCAAATAGTTTGGGAGTTTATAAAGCCACCAAATATGAACTTGATTATTGAGGGTTGGGCCGTAATGCAGTGAAACAGTCTACCGGGGGAAATAGCAATGTTCATTCATTCATTACCGCCAGTGAATTCATGCCATATTACATGCCAGCATTGCCATCCATGCCATGTTTACAATGATCAGAATTCCCAAATTCAATGCATCAGTCAGGGATATCTCCCACCCAAGATACATGTGAATACGTTTTATTGGTTTTGTTCACAGCGGATCAGACTCAATGAGGATCAGCATCCTCTTCCCCCTGTGCGCCCAGAGCAGACAATGCGGCTGTGATGTAGCACTAAATCACTGAATATGTTTCACACATCTTGATTTAAGATGGATTTCACAATGTAAACAAGCAAAGGCTGCACACAGTCGTACTGGAGTCAAACTGTCGGCCAGACCCAGCGTGAGATCTCCTCCTCACGTCATTAATCATCAGTCAGTCAATTTTTATTTATATAGCGCCAAATCACAACAAATGTCATGGACTTTGTTATTCACAAATAACACAGAATTTCATTAAATTTTTATTGAATATTGTGAATTAAACATTTGAGAGGGAGTGAGTATCACACTCAGCAGCAAAGGAACACCATAAAAACAGTTGAGATACCGTGAATTGCATGTGAAATCGGGCCCTCAGCTGTTCCAGGGGTCTGTCTGCCGATCGTTTAAATTGGCACCGTAAAGACCATTTTTCTGACTCATAGTTGTTCTTAGTTACCGTGCACGCCTAGATTTAGTCAACTAAACTGCTTCAGTCCTTTTGTTGCAGGGGGGGAAAACGGGTATCCAGAAAAAAAACAGAAAATAAAAATGTATCTATTGTAGTTAGGCATAACCAGTATTCAGGAGAAATCTAACCTATATTCAGGATATCAAAGGTGTGACATCATTTTCAAGGATAACGCTATGCTTAGTCAACAGAACATGTTCCCTTTGCTGTATTTTTCCCAACAGTGTTGGAATGAGAAACCATTAACATGTACAGTGTATTTATGAAAACACATTTACATCAAAGTGCATTTGGCTAATGATCTAAAACATCTGTTTGATGGATACAGGTCAGTCCTGTGTGAATTCAGATGTAACACGATGAGTGTTTAAGGGAAGACCGCTTAGGATTGGCTTCTATTTCTCGATGAAAGCATTTTCATGTTCAGATTTCTTCTATAGTGAAGCCTCTATATCCACTCGATCTGTGACTCTCTCCTCAGGTGGTGCGCTGAAGGTGGCAAGCTCATCTGCTGTGACTACTGTAACAACGCTTTCTGCAAGAAATGTATCCTGCGCAACCTGGGAAGAAGGGAGTTATCAACCATTACTGATGAGAACTCAAAGTGGCATTGCTACGTCTGCAGGGCAGAGCCTCTTAAAAATCTTGTCTCGAAATGCCACAGTGTCATGGAAAAAAAAAAACTTGAGACACTCAAGCCGCGAAAAGCTGACAAAACCGAGGAGCGTGACAACAAGAGGCACAAGAGTAAAGCAGACAAAGAGCACAAATCAGTTGTTAATGGGAAAGAACACACTGAAGGCTCAGGGACCATAACATTCTCCTACAAAAAAATTGAGATACCCAAAGATCTTTTAAAGAAAGCAAAAAAACTTGTTGAGACTACAACTGGTCTGAACAATACATTCATCCAGTTTATCCAGCAGGCAGCTGAGGAGCAGGAAGACAAATCTGTGAGGTATCGGCATTTGAAAGCCTTCAAGGCTGTACTTGCTGATTTGAAAAAAGCCCACAGGGCTTTGGAGGAAGCTTTGGAGCCGGAGTTAAACAAAATGGACTTACAGAATGGAAATGAAGGGCAACATATACTCAGAAAAAGCACCAGTGCTGCACCCGCTGTAGAAAAGGGCCACAAGGATGATGTGGCAAATGAGATTGAGGCTGTTGAGGAGCCTGATGAGAAGCAGCCTGAGGAGCCTGACGAGGAACAGGACGGAGAGCTGGACGAGAAAGAACATGAGACGGATGATGAGCATCACGAGATTCAAGAGGAGCTGGACGAGGTAAAGCATGAGATTCAGCAGGAGCAACCGGAGCCGGATGAGGAGCAGCATGAGGTTAACGATGAAGAGGGAGTTGATGAGGAGCAGGAGGAGGCGGAGAAGAAGCAGGAGCTGGACAGTATGTGTGTGTTAAAGGAGAGTGCAATGAAGGACAGCCAAACGGAAACTATAGAGACCAAAATTATTAAAACCGAAGTGTGTGATGATGACCTGCTGTCACGCAATGAAATGTCCCTCGATCATGACATTATGGCTGTTCCTCCTTCAGTCCCTGAAGAGCTTTTTCAGATGGTGGAGAGTCTTGCAGATTCCGCCATGTTGTTACAGACTGACAACAATTCTGTCACAGACACTGACACAAAGTCAAATGGAAACTCTCCAGATTCCCAGCACTCCCGTCCCAAGGTGAAGAACCTGATTGTCAAACTAACTCCGGTGCCGGTCGTGACAACATGCAGGTCAAGAACTTCCAGGTCCAAGAACAAAGAGAAGGATGAGGAGATGCTAAAACACAAAGAGGAGATGAAAGACGACCCTGTTGATGCAGGAGATGGAACAAACAGCCCACCACCCAGTCGTCGCTCCAGTAGAGTGAAGACCACTCCGCTGAGAAAGCAGGCAGAGGATAAGGGTAAGGACTCCTCTGAATCAGAGACCGAGGAAGACAGTAAAGGCAATACCAAGTCCCCCAGGAGAAGCACCGGTACCCAACCCATGGATGGAGAGCAGAGCCAGGCTTCTTCGTCAAAGAAAAAGACATCCGACTCTGACTCTGATGAAGTTCCTGACATATTGCTCGAAAAAGCAGCAGAATGCCACAGCACAGATGAGGAAGAGGGAAGCGCCAGTGCAAAGAAGCGCTCGTTTAAACTAAACAATGTGTCTTCACAGGCGACCGACAAAGTTTCAAAACGCAAAAGGAAGTCCGAAAACTCAGATTCAGATGCTGGGAACAAAGGCAGCAAAACCTCTAAGAAATCAAAACGGAATGGCTCAGATTCCTCCAATTCGGACGATGATAAGGACACCAACAGTAAAGTGGGTGCAGGCAAGCGACGATCTACCCGCGTGAAGAAACAAGATAAAGCAAAAGAGGACGGCAAAAATTCACCCGAGAGGAAGGCAGCCGATCGGAGAAGATCTTACGAAAAGAAGCGGAAAGGAAAGCACTCCTCCAAGGTAGCCTCCAAGCTGCAGTTGTCCTCGAGCGAGGATGAGGAAGTGGAGCAAGCCGAAGAGGACTCTGGCGAGGACAGCGACCAGCAAAAGATCAAGCCCATTGTGGAGGATAACTTGGTTGGAGGTGGAGGAAACTTCCATCAGTCCTCAGGTAATACAGAGGTCACAGAGCCTATCAGACTTGCCTGTGCTTCCCTCTGACTGCACCTGTGTCTCCTGTGTAGGAGATGAAATGGCTGGCGGACAAGACGACGTCGATGATCTTGAGAACAGGTTATTCAAAAAGAGCAGCTTTCCTTTTCCTCATGAGTAATAATTGCTAATAATAGCAATTATTACTCATTTACTTGCTTATGACCATTTGTGTGTATTGGTTGGACATTGTAATGATATTAATTGGTTTTTTCTCTTTTCTTGTAAGAATTGCAAAGAAAATGCTTCTTGCTCAAATTAAGTCCAGCTTATCCTCGGAAAGCTCCTCTGATAATGAAGGTGAGGAAAAAGGGGAAGAAAAGTCCTCCAAGACAGTTCAAGAAGCGAAAGATGACGACGACGATGATGAGGATGACGACAACAACGACACAGAAGGTAGCAAACATTTCGTAAGATCTGCCGATTAAACTCTGAATATTCACGCTGTCCCTCTCTTTCAAGACAACGAGGATTCAAAAGACTCAGGTTCTGATGTGGAGGTGAAGAAGAGCGGTCGACGCCACAAGTTGCTTCGTCATAAACTTTCACTGAGTGAGGCTGAATCAGGAGACGAGAAAGCCGCTAGTAAAGACAAGAATACAAAGGGGGCCAAGACCAAGTCAGACAGGCGAAGAGGTTTGTTCTGAATAGGTCTTTTTTGTGTATTGGGAGGGGTAAAATGAGAGAGAGAGAGACAGACACAATATGTATATATGTGTCTGTATGTATGTGTATATACAATATATATGTGTATATACAGCTCTGGAGAAAAACACATTGCAAAATTGTCAGTATTTCTGATTTTACTATTTATAGGTATGTGTTTAAGTGAAATGAACATTTGTTTCATATTATAATCTACTGACATTTCTTTCAAATTCCAAATAATAATTGTCATTTACAGTATTAATTTGCAGAAAATGACAAATGGTCAAAATAACAAAAAAGATGCAATGTTTTCAGACCTCAAACAATGCCAAGAAACAAGATCATGTTAATTTTAAAACATCACAGTACTCATGTTCTAACTTAGCAAGAGTGATTTTTAATCACAGCTTTCATGCATCTTGACATGCTCTCCACAAGTCTTTCACATTGTTCTTAGGTGACTTTATTCCAACCTGGCGCAAGAATTCAACAGATGCTGGAATGGATTGGCTGTCATACATGTAGAGATGATGATTTCAGACAAAAAAAAATGCAGTGGTCGCTTAATTTTTTCCAGAGCTCCCTCTCTCTCTCTGTCTCTCTCTCTCTCTCTCTCTCTCTCTCTCTCTCTCTCTCTCTCTCTCTCTCTCTCTCTCTCTCTCTCTCTCTCTCTGTGCGTGCGTGCGTGTCCCATATAATGTTTCTGTGACTGGTCGAAATGTGCACAGTAAGAAGGAGCTTTCAGAGACGCTCCAGGAAACCTTATGAATGAATGTGCAATATCGATACTGACACCTCCATATGGATAGATGTATATTAAAGAAGTCCTCCACAATATATTGCTGTATCAATATTTTGAACACACCACTAATATGGATATATGTGTGTGTGTGTGAAGAACAAGTATTTACTTGTGAGACCAATCAGTGACCTTGATGTTGATGTATGGCAGTAGATAGCGATGGCTCCACAGACTCAGAGTTTAAGAAGTCACCATCCAGTGCAGAGTCCGGGGTGAGCGAGGAGCTCAGTGAATCAGAGAATGATGGCGGAAAGCGTCGGAAGACCAGGTGGGTAAAAAGGCCTTCAACCATTTATTGGCTTTAATGTATTTCAGGACCACTAGATCATCATCTAAAATTGTTCATAGATCTGTTAAGAAGAAGGAAGAGGAGAAGAGGAGTTACAAGCAGCAAAAGAAGAAGCGACGTAGGATCAAAGTTCAGGATTCCTCCTCCAGCAATGAGAAGGTGTAGTGGACTTGTTAGCAGTTTTGGATGTTTCAGAACTTTCCTTTTTTCAGGTTGGACTTGGCACAACCCTTTCCTGTGCTGCCATGCATGACACATAAAATGTATTTTGAATTTATCCTCGGAATGTGCTTTGAGGAGGACTGTGAGGGCACAAATTACTCAGGACGGTACAAGGCTGCTGATCAAAGTTTGTCTTCCTCCAAGGGCTGGAGATCAGAGAGCTGAACTTGATGTTCATTTTCACAGAGTGGAGAGGAAGAGGGTGCAGATGGTGACGACCCAGACGATCCAGAGGGACGCAAAGGACGGAAAAAGATCCGCAAAATCCTGAAGGATGACAAGCTGCGCACGGAGACCAGGGATGCCCTGAAAGAAGAAGAGGACAGAAGGAAGCGTATAGCAGAGAGAGAAGCGCTCAGGGAGAAACTAAGAGAGGTAAGGATACAGGACTGCAGGGGAGAATTAAAAGCCCTGAAGAGCCTTTTTCTTTGGTTTGGTAGCTTAAATCTCCAAGCCCTCATTCCATACTATAATACAGTGCTTTTGGATTTCTCAGTATGAGTTTGTTCTTAATGACTGCCAAAGGCTAGTGCTCGGTAATGTGTGGACATTCACGTGCTGCGTACAGCAGGTAGAGCAGTAAGGAGACTGATGTAGCTGCTTATGTCAGTTGTCCGACTTAACTCATGGTGATGTAGTTTCTTGATGAAAATCGAGTTTTTAGACAACGTGCTTTGTAAACCTGTTAAAATGTAATGCTGTACGATACACTAATAAGCAAGTTTCTTAATTCACATGACAAGTATCAAAAATACTTCTTCCCTGGTCATTCCTAAAATTATTTTCAAATAAGAAATGCCTTTATAGTATTGACCTATATATCAATATTATAATGTAATGATATAATACTATGTTGATAATGTAAAATGATTGTTCACTTTAAACAAGGAACAGTATTAGTTTGTTTTGTCCCGTACTGTATTGTCGATTGTATCGTACCATAACCCCACTGAACTGAACTGTTACGTTTTGAATCGTTTCATACCCAGTGTACCTAGATGTGTATCGTATTGGACAGATACAGGGAAGAGAGATTTTGTGAACGTTATAGTATTGTTATACATGATGTAATTGTATTCAATAATAGATATTATTATACTGAATATTGTTTTGAGTTGAGATATCACATATCAGAACTATCCTTGTTCTCTGTTGTCCTTGACAATACAGAAAGTAAACATGTGATAACATGTATCTAATTATTCCTGTCAAAAATGTGCACATAATGCTTTGAGTTCTGCTCGTAATCATTCATCTATTAATAATCTTTGTTGTTCAATGGACTGATGTAACTGTACTCTGATGGTTGCTGAAGTGAAGCTGATTTGACTCTGAATAAAGTCACATAGTGAGGAACAGTATTAGTAACCCAACCAAATGTAGGGATTGTGCTAATGAAAAATACTGATCCTTTTCTTAGACTATTGTGGTGGACGAGTCTTCCCAGGTGACTTGTCCCATCACCACCAAACTGGTACTGGATGAAGATGAAGAAACCAAGGAGCCTCTGGTGCAGGTTCACAGGAACCTTGTCACCAAGCTCAAACCCCACCAGGTTGACGGTGAGGACAGAATCTGTTTAGTCAACACAGGAAGAAACAAGCATGTGAGACGCTGTGGAGTGATGTCAGCCTCTTTTGACCTTTTCTTTGGTCGTTTGCAGGGGTTCAGTTTATGTGGGACTGCTGCTGTGAGTCTGTTAAGAAGATTGAGAAGTCTCCTGGCTCTGGCTGCATCCTTGCCCACTGCATGGGCCTGGGGAAAACTCTGCAGGCAAGTAGGAGGGATCACTTATTGGATATCTCTTGGATCGCTTTTGTGTACTTTCAAGTGTGTGGTCTTTTTCTATTGGCTTGTTCGATATCAGACGATATTGAGCTGCTGATTTAAAAGGGTCCATAAACACCCTTGATCTGAATACACAAATGTATTACTCACTGATAAAAATAGATTTTTTTTCTCATGAGACTCTTCACTTCCAGCTTACTGTCTTGTTCAAGCTGCCTCAGATGCTTATTGCAATAACACTCAATAAATCTGCAAAAAGTACTGTCGGTTTGATTCTGTCTGACAGTCTGTGCTCACATGCCTCTACTGTGTAACCGTGTTTCTCTTTTTGACCCATAGGTGGTGACATTCCTTCATACTTTATTGCTCTGTGAGAAGCTGAACTTCACCACAGCACTGGTTGTCTGCCCTCTGAACACCGTCCTTAATTGGCTGAACGAGTTTGAAAAGTGGCAACAGGGAATGAAAGATGAGGAGAGTGTAGAAGTAAGAAAAGAACAGCTTTTTTAACCCCTCATCACGTGTCTTGTTGTTTTATGCTGATTTTGTTCTACGTCTGTTTCATAGGTGACGGAGCTGGCAACTGTAAAAAGGCCACAGGAGCGAGCATTTGCCCTTCAGCAGTGGCAGGAGTCGGGGGGTGTCATGATCATGGGTTATGAGATGTATCGCAACCTGACACAAGGCAGGAACATCAAGAGCAAGAAGATGAAAGAGACATTTCAGAAGACACTGGTAGATCCAGGTACAGCACACTATTATGCAAGAGTAAATGGAAAAACACATCCGGATTACATTCATTCTTTGATCCTGATGCAAAATATGTTTGACACTATGATGATTTCAAATCGAAGATGGTCATATATTTTACACGCCGTGATCGAGCAAGTCGAGAGCTTGTCAGGTGAATGTTTAACAGTATTTATAATGGTATTTTGAGTTCTGCATCCACGATATTAAGATTAACTGGCAATATGTGGAATTAAGATTTTACAGTTTTTCCATGTACCCTGATTTTATTGCCTTACACCTGCACACGTACGTTAGTGTTGAGGAATGTGATTTATATCTTCGATTAGCCTGATCCATTTTGGTCCAAAATAGTGTAATAGAACAGAGCTAAATTTTGTAGTGTTATTAAAACCCATTAACCATGTCAATTGAGCAGTGAGCTCTTCTCCTAATACTTCTGCCTGCCTCTCTACCTTTCTTTGACCATCATGCCCACCAGGTCCAGACATGGTGATCTGTGATGAAGGTCATATCCTAAAGAACGAGTCCTCTGCAGTGTCCAAAGCAATGAATTCTATCAGGACGAGGAGGAGGGTTGTGCTGACGGGAACACCTCTTCAGAATAACCTCATAGAATGTAAGTCCAATACTGTGACAGAAGATTTTTCGGAGACATCCATGTACGTCGTCTGACTCCTTTGTTCCACTATTAGACCACTGTATGGTGAACTTCATCAAGGAGAACCTGCTTGGCTCCGTTAAGGAGTTTAGGAATCGCTTCATTAACCCCATCCAGAACGGTCAGTGTGCTGACTCCACCCTACACGATGTCCGCATCATGAAAAAGAGGGCCCACATCCTCTATGAGATGCTGGCTGGATGTGTCCAGGTAACTCGCTGGCTCTGTCTGTGGCTGTGGTTCTCTTTGATACTCTTTTTAGCAACTGTTTTGCCTTAAAAATCCTTTTTCTTCCCTCATCCCACAGAGAAAAGACTACACAGCGCTCACCAAGTTCCTGCCTCCCAAGCATGAATATGTGCTGTCGATAAGACTCACCCCGATCCAGTGTAAACTCTACCGATACTACCTGGAGCACTGCACTGGTGAGAATTCTCCTCCGCCTGGTTTGACGTTGTAGCATTGAGGCTGACAGCAGTACATGGGATCTTCGGTAATCATTGACAATATTCTTATATTAAACACACATTGCAGTACAGCTTTGACGGCTATGATGCTATATCTAAATTCAGTCACACACACACACACACACACACACACACACTGCCCTTGACTGCACACGTGCACAACATTATACACACATTATGCCCACTGAGTTCTTAAGGAGATTGTTACTTTTTTTTAAAGAACTTCCTTAAAAAACATTTTCTTAGCTACATTTTTTTTACCAACTCCTGCAGGGTGGGCCACCAGGCGTGCAACATATTGGTGGAATCCTTGACAGGAAAGAATCCTTGTGCTCATGTCTTATTTCTCTTTTAGCTGGGTTTTATTTACCTTGACAAGGTTTTTAGATAAGTGCAAGGCCTCTCGATTCTCTCACTTTTTGTGCACCTTTATTGAGTCGCTTCGTGGACTTTCCTCATAGACTGTGTGTGTGTGTGTGTGTGTGCGCGCACAAGTGACAGCTGGCATAGTGCCGCAGGCAGGGTTTAAGCCACTTTCCCACGTCTCCCTAATGAAGAGCTCTGGGAGAGAGGGAACAGAGGGTGGGGATATGTGGGGGCATAAAGGGAAGGGAAAGAAATTTATGCGGGGGGATGCCTGTGGTTTTACACCAAAAGCGAAAACAAAGAAAGAGAGCTGGCATGTAAGAAGAGGAGTGTTGGGGTGGTGGGGGCTCATTAGGCCAGGTTGTCCACAGGGCACCGCGCTGATGTTGTGACTTTGACCTGGACCTCCATTGTGGTGTCTTTGGACCCAAGACCGCCAATGAGTTTGCAGGGGTTGAATGCAAACAAACACTCCCTCCTTTAATACTGCTTTTGTAAAAACTCCTGTAGCCTTTGACCTCTCTGGACAGTACGGGCAAACACAAAGGAACACTCAACAGCTGAGTGAACAACTCGAGCTTAACCAAACTTCTTACCTGAGGTACTTTATTTTGCTAAGCTTCATTGATTTTTTGTTTTTGACATACAGGGTTGAGGAAATGTCATCTATCCAATTCCATGATTTGTAAAATGTATTTCAGTGTGTTTTAAAGCTCTGTATACATTGAATGTATTTTTGTTATTATATTTTTGATGTATAAATAAGGAAACTATGGATGTTTTTTCTCCACGTTTTCTTTAGTTAGTTTTTAGTCTTTAGTTTATGGAGTAACAGCGGCTCCCTGGTGTGTGGTACCTACATATACATGCTTATGAAGAGTAATTCACACACTCAGATTGGAACCCAACATAATTGTGAATTACTCACAGCTACACCATCTCATCAATTCATGTCCCGTTCTTACAAACCCCTAGCGAAGAGATGGTCCCATGCCCCCCCCGATGCCATTTAAATTTCAAATGATCTGATGTATATAAAAATTGGTTGTGCAGATATTTAGTTATTTACTTATAGTTATTTATTCTGACAGTGACACACATCCATCCAGGCAGAATAAACCAGACTTGAACCATGTCTGCTGTAACCTATCCTGATTTCAGCCAGAGTGAAATCTCACAATTATTGTGTTTTTGACTCAGAAAGACGACATCTCAGAGTTCTTGAAGTTTGTTCTAATGACGTGACTACAGGTGGTCTACATGTGCGCTCAACATTCTAAAATGTCAGGATGATGGACAGCCTCCCTTTTTTCATAATTGTTTTTTTTTTTTTAATCTGTCCGATATGGAAAAATATTTGATGAACAGATCATGGGTTGATCCATGCTTAAAGCTAATGGGGTTCTGAATGTCCCTGCATAAATGAGGGATATAATTTGTCTTTAAAGAACAGACACATAATGTTCGGCAATAGTCATGGTGTGTTTGAAGGCTTGATACTAAGAACACGCTGCCCGGCACGATAGGTACACACATCCATTTTCCTCCTCACACTTTTTTCCCTTTTGTGCAGGTGTGGGGAATGCTTTGGAGGGGGGCCGGGGTAGAGCGGGGACCAAACTCTTCCAGGATTTCCAGATGCTCAGCAGAATCTGGACCCATCCCTGGTGCCTTCAGCTGGACTACATCAGCAAAGAAAACAGGGTAGGTATGGGGAGGTGAGACTGAACCACGCGAAATTCTGTCTGAAAAACTCGGAGCGCGTAATCACAAATCACACACACACACACACACACAGATGAAAAACAATAGACGGGTTCTGCATCAGGGTAGAACAGCACGCGTTGCCAGCGGCGGAATTTTCCTTCAACATCATCCCTTTTACCATTCCTGATGCAGCTCTGTCTGCTCTGTGTTGACCTATATCCTCACACCGCATGCTTCATTTAAGTGTGCTTCCTTGCAGGGTTTCTTTGACGAAGACAGTATGGATGATTTCATTGCTTCAGACACGGACGAATCCTCCATGAGTCTAAGCTCAGAGGACGATAAGCCAAAAAAGTAAGAATAAGTGTCACTACAACTTTGTAGTGATCAGACCCATTGAGCTGCTCCTCTTTTATCTGTTACACTTTATCACCCCACTGGTCCTTCCTCCTTGTAGGAAAAAGAAGCAAGGTAAGGGGAAAAAGAAGGGATCTGAGGACTCGGACAGCGATGAAGTGGAGGTCATCAAAGAGTGGAACACTAGCTCTCGGGGCAGGAATGGAGAGGGTCGGAACAGGCCAGAGCCTGTGGAGGAACGTAAGTTCTGCTTGTATGTTGGATGGCATTGTTGGTCACGTGGGGGATGTTTTTTACACTATGTATGAAGGACATTTGCTCTCACTTGGAAAAATGTCATCGTCACTCATGTTTGTGTGACATTGTCATTGGGGTCCTGACAGAATGAGTCATTCCCTCAGTAAATCCTCCCCTGAAAACCAACAGCAGTAATTAAGTCATTGTACAGTAGAAATATTTCATCCTGTTGAAACATTGCACTCATTGCTAATGTATTACAACAAGAACATATTTGTAAACTCGTAAACTCGATGTTCCAACTCGTGAGTGTAATCAGCACGTTTTTATGTCCAACAGCTCAGCCCTCTGGCTCCTCACCAGGCAGTGCTGACTGGCACAAAGAGTTTGTCACAGAGGCTGACGCCGAAGTCCTGGAGCACTCTGGAAAGATGATGATCCTCTTTGAAATCCTGCGAATGGCAGAGGAAGTAGAAGATAAAGTGTGAGTGTGTTTGGACCTCTTTTGTCTTCACTTTTCTTCTCTTCTAACTGGCAAATGTGGGTGAAGTGACAGAAGTATCTTCCTTCCTTTCCAGGTTGGTCTTCAGTCAGTCTCTAATCTCACTGGACCTCATTGAGGATTTCTTAGAGCAAGCTTGCAAAGCTGAAGATGAAGAAAAAACCTCTCCATACAAAGGTTGGTTTTGTAGTGCAGTCAGTCAGTCTTTTATCCATTAAGTTCCCACTGTAGTTTATATGCCAGCGAATATCTAACCACACTCCTGTGATCAACTTCCCACTGAATGTTAGGATTCAAAATGCTGCTCTTTGTTTCATGATGTGCTAAAGTAACTAAGCAATGGTGGACGTTATAAGTCAGCTACCGATTTAAAGAGCTGGGAGAGTAATCTTTCAAGAAGTTCATTTTGTGGTTTTACAGTCTTTGAACTGACTGACTGTGTGCAGGCACAGGCACAAAAAACGTGCTAACATTAGCTTTGGAGAAGGCTGACATATACTCACATGGAGGTGCAGGTTTCAAACTCCAGTCCTCATGCAACATGTGTGTATTCGTGTACAAATGCTGGTGTTCTTATCATCTTACACACACACACCACAGCTGGTGTAAGGTCATGTTCCTAATTAAACTTTAGCAGATGTTTTTACTTTCATTTTGAAAATGATTAGACCTTGACTTTTTATTCCACAAAAATGTTTGCTCAAGGGTTTGTAATTTGTAATGAAAAGATCACAGTGCTGTAATTGGAAACATACTCAAGTGTTGGTTATGAAGGCTTGTGGTCGGGGGATGGGGGCATCTTGGGTTAAGGTTAAATACAACTGGATTCTAACCAACCTCACCAGCTATTTGTTAATACCCCAAATAAGTTCCTTTGACAAGACACTGCCCTGCCATGCGTTATGTAAAGTTATGTGACATTGGATTGTGACGGCAGACGTCTTATACCTTGTGTACAGGTGAAGGCAAGTGGTTCAGGAACATTGACTACTATCGCTTGGATGGCTCCACTAACGCCACCACCAGAAAGAAGTGGGCAGAAGAGTTTAATGATCCCAATAACACGAGGTAATACACACATTTTTCACCATCAGTTTGTGAGTTGTGCTTTTGAAGGAAACTGTTTGGAATAAGTTATTTATCAACATTTATGTCTGTTAATATTCTGTTAATCAACTAATCATTTATATGAGTCAACAAAGACCAGTGACCAGATTGTTTCACACACACTATCCCTAAATTCCTTTTTCCGTTTTTTATATAAAATCCACCCACTCTCCTCTTCATGCTCTTTCAGAGGTCGTTTGTTCCTCATCTCTACACGAGCAGGCTCCCTTGGCATCAATCTGGTGGCAGCCAACAGGGTCATCATCTTCGACGCGTCTTGGAATCCGTCATTTGACATCCAGAGTATTTTCAGGGTCTACCGTTTTGGCCAGCTGAAGACCGTCTTTGTCTACAGATTCCTGGCTCAGGTAATCTTGTCAGGATTTGAAGCAAGTATGCTTAACTGCCAGAATTCAGCAAGAATTTCGGGATGGTTTAGTACGATACTTTATACTTTAATACTAGTTTGTCCGTGCCCATTTTACAAAGCCAAAAATAGTTGCATGTGACTGATGTCCAACAAACTACTGTAGTTTCAGTATCTGCTGCTCGTGGCACATTAAAAAGGGGAATGACTCCACAGCGCCACCTGTCAAAATGATGACGTCTCAAAAAATAAGAATATCTTGGAATTCCACCTGTAATTTAAATCGTACAGTAAAACTGTCTTATGGTCTAGATTCATCAAACATACACCAAATTATTTTTTTTTCACCTAATTTTGATCTTTATATTACAGCTCATGAAAATGAAAAAATCCAGTAACTCAAAATTTTCATCACCTCAGTCCAAAAAAAAGGATATATACAGAAATGTTTTCATTGTTCAATGTTCATTTATGTACTGAATACATGGTTGGGTCCCCAGGTCAGGTGGGTCGGATGGTCAATCAAGGATAGTCATACTATGTTCAGCAATCCACTAGAACACACGCTCTGAATTTCAGTAAGAGCAAAGTTTGATAGCCTACTGATGAAACTGTCTGTCGGTGAATCTCGATGTGCCGCTGCACCTTCAGATCCAGTGACACCTACTGCTTGAGTAAAACAGAATTTCCCCAGCCTTCTCTTTACATGTTAGTATGCTATTATGTTATGTTTCAGGGCACAATGGAGGAGAAGATTTATGATCGTCAGGTAACAAAACAGTCCCTGTCGTATCGGGTGGTGGATCAGCAGCAAGTTGAGAGGCACTTTACCATGAATGAACTGGCTGAGCTCTACACCTTTGAGCCAGATATGCTGGATGATCCCTCTGAGAAGAAGAGTAAGAAAGCCACACCTATGCTCCCTAAGGTAAGAATTCATATATCTACACCTGTGTGCTTATATCATCTGACAGAGGTCCATGATTGTAAATTAGTTTAATGGTGAATGAAACATGCAGTTTAATGAATCATTGACTGGGTTTGCCTTTGTTCTTCTGAATTGTATCTGAAGGAAATGAGAACAGGCCGTCTGAAACCTATTAACAAAAGTAAAACAATGTTTTCTTCAAACGTGGCACTGAATCCCCTTTTAAATGCCAAGCTTGTTTTCCTAAACTTGTACTAAGCAGTATTTGTTTTCCTTACTGAGGGTTAGGCAGTGATAAAAATGCTATTATAACATGGTTCCAGATTTGATCCTGCTTGTGGTTAGGGCCTGAGCACGAAAGTAAAAATGTATTTTTCCATAGTTATCTACTATGGCTCTATATATTAGGGTTGGTTGATATGGCCCAAAATGCAATCATCATATTTTTTGGTGTGTGTGTGTGTGTGTATAATGTTACTTTAAATAATTTAAGAAATATATTGTTTGATTTGCCAGCATTAAACTTACTTTCAACATAAGTATCAAAAATATATGTATATCTCTTGTTCAGCTCACTGCTCAGATTCAATCTGTTAACTATATTTTTCATTTTGTGCACCAATTGTTCTCTATGACATTTTCATTGTTGTTTTCTGAGCTGCGGACAGGAATTCCTAATCAGTCAATCTCAACAACTACATCAGTCATTTTCGTGCCTCAATTCCCCTTGAACAATCTGTCTTTAAAGATGACACATTTCCACCTGTGATCAAGTACATATCATTTGCAGGTTGGATTGTGTACAATGGCTCTATCGCCCTCTAAATAGTAGCAGTACATTCAAGAAGCTTGCCATCCCTTTAATACAGCTGCAAATTGCTTGTTGTATACATGTTCCAAATAGTCTCTTGGTGGGAAGTTTGAATCCGTCTGTATTTGTAGCACGTGGTGACATAGTTTTTGGGTGAAAACAGAGTTGTTTGCCTTCCATTTCCATCACAGCATAGTAGGTTGGAAAACAACACTTAACGTGGGATGATTCCACACACAACTGCATCATAGCAAACCTGGCAAATGTCAATGAATAACAGTTCTGCCTGTACAAATCATTGAAATATGGGGAAAATAACCCTGAGTGCTACGAACCAGTAAAAATATACTGCTAATACAGCATGCTGCCATCTTGGATTCTGTGAGTCCTCTGAGATTGTCTGAGTTGGAGTTCCCTGGTTAGGCTGCTCGTTTGCCAAATTCTCACTCGGACTGCAAGTCGACCACACTATAAAGCCAACAGAAAATCTTTGTCTCCAGTCAAATAACCAAAAAGGTGGGTCTGTGGTGCACAGAGTTAGTGGTGTAGGTGTTTCGCCACAAAGCAGGAACAGGTGCTGTCCCACGTGAAGTCATTTGCATGTAAGCATTGAGTTCCACTCAACATGGAACACAACAGATCTTCACTGGCTGTTTTCTTGTGTTGCTGACTTTAAATTTAAGAGGTGCGTCATCTGATCAGCATCAACTAGGAGGCGGCTGCCACACCTCTGTGCACATTACTCCATGCTGTTGGATGCTTTTATTTTCATAATCTGTTGCTCAACTATTCCCGCCAAACTGCAGGTGCTCTCACTTTTTGTGCCTCCAGGGGTTTATTGAAACCACCCAGTCCTAACTTGGGCCATCCAACCCTGCACAGCTGCACAGATCTGTTTACAGCTATTTACTAAATAGTCTTCTAATTGCAACACTGCTGTGGAGCAGAGCTGCTGCCTCACTATAAACCTCACTTTTCTGTTTTTCTCATTCATCAGTCTTTCTTTGTCTCTGTTACACTTCCCTTCTTTTGGTCCCTAGGTTTGTTCAGGTCATGTTAAGAGGGTTGTTTTGGTTTGACCTGAGTTTCTTTGCAGAGACCTGTAAATGGAGATGATGCAAGGAGCTATAAAAATCCAACTTCATTGCTTTTTTGCTGATTCTTGCTGCATTTTGATGAAAAAATGTATTTTCCTCGGCACTATGTAAAGGTCTTTATCCCTTTCCTTTTGTGGAGGTTAACAGGTAGAAACTTTTACCCTACATATTCCTCTAATCAGGAGTTTTCCAAACAAAGGAGTGGAGCACACTTGGAGATTTAGGGCTGAGCTCTGTGAGGATAGATGTGCTCATGGAGCTGCAGCTCGTAACATGTGTATGATCTTTAATGAGCCCAGGGACATTTATGTGACACGGTATTAAAGTCAGAGGATGATAAGCTCTTCCACAAGATGACTTGTTTTGGCAAGGGGCTATGATGTGGCAGCAGAACTGCAGTATTACGGAAAGAATTTGCAGTCAGTGTTTCCTTGAGGTTTACATTTTTTTGTAGGGGGAACAGGCCAATGGACACAGACACAAACATGGTGACAGTCATGGTGTTCAGATTCTGACAGCAGTCAACATTGGGGCAGGGTGAGCAGCTCTTGGTCACGATTATTGTCTAGGAAATAATTACGATTTTTACAATTATCAATGCGAAGGACCCTGAGCATTTTTCAAAAAAATATTTCTGCTTCTGCTTTCTGCTTCTTTTTAGCCCTGAAAATAAATGTTGAGGCCACTTCATATTTTAATATATTAAAGTATTACGAACGCTAGGTAGGAGAATGTTAGAGATGGAGTTGCCAGGTAGGAGACAGAGAGGAAGACCAAAGAGGAGGTTTATAGATGCAGTGAGGGAGGACATGGAGGTAGTTGGAGTCCGAGTAGAGGATACAGAGAACAGGGAAAGATGGAAATCGGTGATTTGCTGTGGCAACCCCTGAAGAGGGACAAAGCCGAAAGAAGAAGAAGAAGAAGAAGAAGAAAGTATTACGAACGCTGTCTGTCTGATGGAGGAATTTAATGTATGATTTAATAAATGTAAATGTAATAATACCCAGGACCTGATGCGTTTATCTGGTCAATACTCAAATCTGTCTGTCTCCAATGACACATTATAAGTCTGATCAGTCGTCACACATACGCACACCAGATGTGAATTTCTTCGCATCTCGTGAGTGATTTCTGCATCTCTGATATCAATAACCTGACTCGGGAGATACCGTTGTTTTATAAAATTATAAAATCTGTGACATTTATAATCGATGTTAATTACAAATCAATTCTGTACTTGGACCCCAAGCTACTCCGACTACTTGCAAGAGTTCCATCATCACAACCCTGGGAGGATTTAACGAAACGCTCCTAGTCTTGTCTGCTTTTCAGGTGGCTGACGCGGCGTACATGTTCAGTCTGTTGGTGGGAGTGTGCTCAACTGTGTGGACAGTACAAATGTGTGTGTGTGTCTTTCTTCTCCCGTCAGTGAACCTATATTGTCTTCGCAACCCTCTGTTATGTTGTCGCTCCACTCAGCGAGCTCAGTCTTGTTTTTCTTCTACTCCCACTGGTCTCCATTGTCTGATGAAGGGTCATTATTTAAACCCCTCTCTTAAAGATGTCTAATTGAAGACAAAGGCCGCGAGCACACGTCCCCTTAATGACAAAGGATTTGCAACCCAGCCATGAGATTTCGACTCCCCACCCGCCCTTCTGACACATCCTCATCAAAGTGGTTGTTGTTCTCTCTCTCTCTCACACACACACACAAGTGCCTGTATAGTTTGATCGGGTTTCTCTGAACATGTAGCTGCATCCCACTGGTCAAGCTGGCAGGCTGTAGGCGCAGATTAGTGTAGGTGCTCTCAGTGGGTGATGGCTACAGTGGTCATTAGGTCCAGTCACGTACACTGAAAGTCTGTGAGAAGGCTTGATTCAAACCACAGTATAGACAGGGGCACACTGCAGCAGTAAGTCACACCATGCTTGTCTCATTAACGGTGGGAAATCACTTCACCCTTTAAGGAAACTGCCCCCTGGATTACATTTAATGCATTATTTATCGCCAGTCTGTGATGTCGAGTGAATTCCTGGATGGTAGGATCTTGAAATATGTTTGGTTGTAACCACATGTGGCTCTTCCTTTCTAGTTCACATTAGATGGGAACGCAGGGCACAGCCACCCATATGTGCTCCTTTCTGGTGTGTTCAGACAGGTACAGAATCTACTACATATCAATTGGAGGTTTCTTCTGTTTGTGCTGCAGCAGCATTCTAAACTGGATGCCCTCGCTTTTTGAGTTCAAGCTTCTCTTCTTATGTTTCACTGTCCTCTAATCTAAAAGAGCAGACAAGCAAACGTCTCCAAAAAAGAATACCTTGTTACCCAGCTGTTTTAAACAAAAATGTACTGTAGCCATAACAAACATAGCTTAAAGTTCACACTAGTTTCTAAGGTCAAATACGTCTGGAGAGCATCTACTGAGCACTGGCTGACGGAAACTGCGTTACGTCAAGTTTTTCAACCAGAACGGCTTTAAATTTGAAAGGACAGAGGAAGTGGACAGTCACACTCAGTAGTTGTACAGAAGTTAGTTTGCTTACAACGTGCTTACTGTGGAGCTGATAACGGTCGTTTAAGGAATGTAAAATGTGGAATAAGAATAGGATGAGTAAGTTGCTGTCATTTCTTGTGACGTTAACAAACGGCAGGCAGCTTGTTTTTGTGGAGTTACAGGATGTGTGCGCTTGTAAAAAGTAATAGTTCAGAAGTAAATTTTAAACTGATGGGTTAATAGCATTATCTTCTGTTGTATTGACATTAAATCAAACATTCACATCCTCCCTGATTGGTCCAGTACATTCACAATCATTATTGTATGTTGCAGGCTATAGTAATTAAGGCCCGTTTTTTAAGGTTTTGTATACATGTTGTGTAGCATTGTGTTAAAATGTTACTTACATCTGCCTTGAATTGAAACCATTGCCATGCATAGTGAAATGAAATATCAATCATAGTTGAATAGTCATAATCATCTTCAAAATTCCACTGTCGTTCTGTGGTTGACATGTGAAAGTCTACTGTTTGTTCCTGTTTTCCTAGTGATGTGGTATGTTTGTTGTCTGTGTTTTAGCCTTATGTGACGTGGGTGATTTTGTTTTTTGCTAATTGACTGGCAGCTCGAATGTGTGTGTGCTTCCTCTGGAGGGTGAAAAACAACACGGTCCCGAGGGAAAAGTGGCCTCCTGATGTCAGGCCCCGTGGCTGAACTCTTCCTGCATTTGTCAGGAAACTGTTTGGATCTCGTAGGCTGCTGTGTGTAATTTGTGCACAGCTGTGGGAGAGAGAGTTTTGACTGGCTATGTTAAGGTATTACAAATATCTCAGCCACTCACATTCCTGCTGTTGGGATTCTGTCGTTGCAGCTAACCCATCAGTGCATTAAAAGTTGTTCCTTGTGCAGTCACAAACCAGGAAAAGTTCCACACAGAGAATAATAGTTGCTTTCTTTTACATGTTCTCTGTTCCCTTTACATCTATGTAAACTTACTCTGTCACTCCTTTAATCTCTTTCACATTTGTGGCGTTAAAGTAGACCACTGTTATGGCAGTAACAGAAATTACTTTAGAGGCATGCTTGAAGAATTCCCAACACAATAAGCAGCTGTTTATGTGCAGGAAATTGAGTTAACATGCTCGGGAATGTTCTCAGCTTGAGAAGGTATCTGATAACACGGCCCAAAAATCCAGCTCCAATAGAACCTAAAGCTACTAATGCTGGCTGGATTTTAATTGCGTCAGACTTTTTACACTAAACCTAAGCATCAACTAACATCTATGAGCACGTACGGATGCCTGTGCCAAGTTGTAAACTTGCGAGTGACTGCTGTGTTTTCAACCTGGTGATGGGAGAGCTGCATAATTAGAAAACGTACATCATCCAGGGCTCAAAACTAACTTTTTGCATTCAGAATCAGAATCTTTTTATTATCATTATGTTAGGCACAACAAAATTTTGTACAGCTCTTGGCTTAGACAAACAGTAGGTAAAAACAAAAATAAAATGTAAATAAATACAATAAAACATATAACACACTGGTTGCACTGGTGCGTTTTTTTTGTTTCTTTTTTTAGGTGAATCGCGTTTAATGACACTTTTAATCACTCTCCATAGCTCACATAATGTGAATGATTTTAAACAAGAATAACGTGTAGAAGAATGCTTGTCTTCATTTGAAGTTTATATAAAAAGTGTTTAAAGTGCTTCACTGAGCTTAAATTGAACATTTCAATGTAAAACATTAAGCAAAATTACAAAAATTCTAAATAAAAGTGCTTTTGCTCAAAGTGACCCACTCAGAGGACCTGACCATTACAGCTGTTCTCTGACATGCAGCTGGGAGATGGGACACTTTTTCTCCACACTAGTCACGGCATATGGTGGGTTTTTTGATGTGTTTGTTGTTTTTTTAGAGTTTCGATGTGAAACGTTGTTGATCCACTCACCAGTCCACTATGACCAGCCAGACTCTGACCACACTTCTTATAGTAAACGCAGTTCCTTATCATACCTCACCAGGGGAATAATTCAGGGGAATAGGCCAGTCCTGTCTGAACAAATACAGTTTGGGCTTTTTCTTTCAGTGTCAGGGCCCGGCTCTGTCTCAGACTTGGTTATCTCCTCTGGTTCCAAGTCTGCTGTTGTTGCTAAGGGACCGGGGCTTGGCGTCTTCCTGACAGAGGGCTCCCAGTCGTAGCTGGATGAACTCTCATTAGCGGCACTGGTTGTACCCGTAGACTTACTTTTCTTGATGAAATAAACGCCTATGTCTTTGCCTCCCTTCATTTTCCCGCTTTTTGCTGCGTTTTCACCCGGGCAACGTCAGGTGCCCAAAATGGTCGCACGTTGGAGTCCTGTCATATATGGACTGCAGGTTAGCCATTTCATCATGTACACGTGCACAAGAATCCAGTTGGAGAGCTTAACTGCTTGAACTAAAGAGCTTGGTGTTATATAGCAGCAAATGCATGCTCAGTGCTCTTTCTGTTAATTGCACATTTTAAGTCCATTTGCTGAATGTAAGGTACGCTCTGCATCAAAGTGCTGCTGCAACCAGGACAGCAGCTGATCAGGCCCACATTGATCCTGACTCTGTCTGATCCCCTGAGTCTTGTCTAAACTCCAAACTGCCACCATTATTATTACATCAGAACCAAAACACACATTAATGCCAAAATTCCTTCCCAGGTTTCCCTCTGTAGTCATTCTCTCCCATATTTTTGTTGGGGGGTAAAAGTCACTTGAGTGGGGTAATTTTCCGCCTCCTCGCCGAGCATCTGCTCACCCAGTGACTTTTCTGAGCCCCTGCAGTAAAGTGAGTGGCTTTTCCATGCAGCTCCATCAGGATGACAGTAGCCCAGGTCAGGTTACACACAATCATTAGTCCTGACTTGAGACACACGGCACACCCGGATGGAAGATGGACCGGACCACCCTAGAGCCATTACTAGTGGGGGCTTACTTGGGCATCCTAGAAAGGTTCTTGGCTCAGCTCCAGGGGGGGCATCTGCACATACATCTGTCATTTGACAGACATCTCCAATGATCCATCACCTGCTGGGCTTCTCTTTGTATTGGATTATCTTTAGCAGCAGAACCTGTAATCCAACCTGTACCTGTAATTTTTCTCCAAAAAGTACATCAAGCCAGTTAAAATAAAGAGTATTGGAAATTGATTGATTTGAACTGATTATCACATTTGGGGAAATAGTGGTTGTAAGCTCCCCTGAAGCCAAGTGGCCACTGCAACATCCTAATAGGCTATTTAGAATCATGCACACTGTAGCTCCACCCGTGCCAACACATATACCTGAATGTCAGTGCTTGGCCTGGTTTCGTCCTGATTGAGTGTGATGCCTGGGAAACACAACCATGTGTCTGTAAGGAGCACAAACAGGCCCAGCATCCAAGTGTTGGAGGTTGTTGAGTGCGAGTAAGTGAATCTCCTCCTGATTCTACCTTTTTCACTCAGTCCATTTGTCACTTTTTGGCATCGCAGAGGCTTTAAAACTAAGTGTTCTTTTCTTACATCTTCCCCCTTTGAGGGATCCAGTTTCATCACGTCTCGTCTGGTGTTTATTTTCATTGTATTGAATACAGGTTTTCAATAACTGTCCCTCTCTCTCTGTTTGACGCCAACGACTCGAGATGTATGATTCACTTTTGTCTGCGATCTCACACTTGTCATAGTTGAAGGAGAGAGGGAGCTGTGGAGGCCCAGTCGAGCTGAGCCCTCTGAACTGGCCTGTGAGGAGGTTAATGATGCAACTTTAGGATGACGTTGTTTCCAGATTACAGAATTCCGTTTTAATGTAAAGCTAAGTTGGGACAAAGAAAAGCAAACGCTCTGCAGAGGGAGTAATTTGAACCATGTTTGTGTGAGCTGAGTCTGGCCCCACTCTCTTAATTTTACACAGGTATTGTTTTCAATAACAATGGAGTCATGGTAACCAGAATCCCTGAAAAACTTCATTTATTTATTTTGTTTGTTTCTTTTACATGTCATCTAATCCTTTTACAGACTAATCCAAATTTTTTCCCCCTGAAATCCATAAGTCAGAACTGAACCCACACTGCCTTTGCGGGAGACAACGGCAAATTTGCATTCTGAGGCCATGTTGACAGCTTTGACAGCAACGCGTTTTCTTCAGCTGTAATGGGTGTGCAAATACACAGTGCTTAATTTTTCCAGCGTAAATACAACATGGCAGATCTTCAAATATGAGTGCTAAAATAAACAAAATACATTAACCACAATGCATTTAGCCCTTCCCATGTGTACTGAGGCAAAAAACATGTATTATGGTTGATTTGCAAAAAAGGATGGTGTCATATAAAACTCATTGGGTTATAAAGGGTTAATTGCCATGATAGTAACAACCGCCCAAGCAGTTTCAGTTTAGTCTGGCACATGTTGTCATGTCATAACATAACAGCTTGTATGCCTTTTTGTCACCCTCTTGCTGCAGGACCCCTTCCTTGCTGAGATGCTGCAGAGCAATAAGGACCAGATAGTCTGTTATCATGAGCACGACTCCCTGCTTGACCATAAGGAGGAGGAAGCCCTGAGCGAGGAGGACCGCAAGGCTGCTTGGGCTGAGTACGAAGCAGAGAAGAAGGTGGGGCACTGGTTTGTCCACTACATCCAAAATCTGTTGCAAAGATACTTCACTCATCTGCTCGAATTGTTTCGGTTCCATTCATCCCTCCAATGTGTCGTTCCGTTACTATTCAGTCTGATGTGAGTGCTGATGTCACAGCAATAGCTGCACCAAACTGCAGTTGGCAGCGTTTTATTTGCAACACCATGTAGGATATGGAGGCGATGGTGCATTTGCTTCTCAGTTTGTGAATTTCACATACAAGGAAAATGAGAGAGAGGAGTAGGACAGGATTGCAGAGACGCTGCTGGTCAATGTCTCCAGCTCTTTGTGAATGTTCCCACCATCCACCTAACACACACACGTCTGGACTTCATTACCAGACCACAATGTATGATGTGTGATTTTCACAATGAGTATGAGATGAGGAATAAAGAGTGGTATCACTTATGCCGGTGTATTTTTGTGTTGATGGAAATGCTTGGAACATCCGTCTCTTTAGTGACCAATCAGAGGCTAGTAAATCTGTGGAGGTCACGTTTTAGTATAGACTCGGTATAGACCAGTTTTAGTATAGACTAGTATAGACATGAGGAGGAACCAAAAAGAGCAGCAGGTACCAGATACTATCCTGAATGGAAACGCAAAAATAGGGGAGACAGGTTGGAAGCGTGCAGTGGAAAACGGGGCATTGGTGCAAGGTGAGCTGAGCAGCACTGTGTTTTCAGAGGGTTTGTGACTTTGTGTTGCTTCTGTGTCAGTCTGTATTTGCTTGAGGATCACAGGATTTGTACCTGGTCTTGTGATGGCCTTGCCACCCTCACAGCAGGCAGCTGTTGGAACTCATCTTGATTTAGCTTCACCTCTCTATTTGGGAGAAATCAACAGGGAATTTGAGGGGTTTATTTGGAGACCTACATTATATACATGTATATAACATACACTATTTAGTAGTATTACTGAATATCATTCAATTGAAGGAGAAAGCGTGTCCAAACTTTTGACTGGTAGTGTATCTTGGGGGGAGGGTGATGTTGCAAGAGAGCAGGAGCAGGTCTCCTCTCCCCCTGTGTAATCCTAGATTCTAATTCACTCTAATGATTATTTTTCCAACACACTCACTCCTCTGCCCTTTGTGTGTCGTAAGCGGCTTTTCCCTCAGAGCTTGTCTACTTTTCAAGAGAACAGAGGGTATTTCGTAGCAGGGGAAACTGTGGCACTGAGGTCGAATGGGTGGATTTCACTGTGGGCTTCTTTTGTTGCAGTCTGTCATTCAGTGGTGTTGTAGTGCTCACGTTCAACTTTAACAAACAGTACAGGATCCCAGTGTGTTCGCTTGGATTTGTGGAAGAAACAACTGGAAAGTAAGCTTAGCTAAAGTCTTCACAAGTCAGGGTTCGGCAAGTGGTGGCCAGGAAAAGTATTAATATCATATTAGCCACTCAGGAAATGAGAAAACCTGCAAGAGCATGATCGGTCCTCCAAAGCTTAACTGCACCCGTGAGCCTTCAATCTCAGGGGGACGACTACAGCACAGAACTTAAAGAGGCTCAAGCTATGACTTTTGGACACGAAGCCCCGTCTAGACTTTGTCTGGATATACAAAGTCCACTGAAGTTACCTACTAGATCAGGGGTGTCAAACTGCGGTCCTGGGGGGGCTGCTGTCCTGCAGGTTTTAGATGTCACCCTGCTCCTACTTTACCTGAATCAGTCTGTGTGAAGTTCTGGTGAGGCCTGGTAATGAGCTGCTGATTTGAATCAGGTGTGGAGGAGCAGGGTGACATCGAAAACCTGCTGGATAGCGTCCCTCCAGGACTGGAGTCTGATTCCCCCTGTTCTAGATTCAAAATGGATTGAATGAATTTCAGACCACCGCAGACACAGTAACGTGGGACAATTAATGTGCAGTTGAATGCAAAAGTAAAAATCAGGCTTCATAGTGCCAATAGATAACTGTTAATAAACGTTAACTGGATATGGAACGCTAATGGATACTTCACTGCCAGTTCCAACTTGGAAATTCAAATACAATTGCAACACACTGTCAGTTAACTACTTCCCAGTAATAGTGTCACTTCAGTGACTTGGAGCTACTTTGGATTTGACAAAACAGATCTGACACAAAAGTTTTGTGTTACGGTTAATGTTCCATGCTAACTAGAGTATCCTTCTTATCCTACAACAGAGCGGTTTGGATGCTGTCTCATGGTATTTCTCCATGCCATGTTTTATATCTATTACACAGTAGATCTTGCTATGTTTGCAGTAGCTTTATTATCAAATATGCAGTAGACTGATATTTTGTACAAGTCTTAGCTCGTGTTGCAAAATGTTTGTTATTATTTGTAAAAATCTGTCATCCACATCCAAAAGAGTTGGTACGTGCCTTTGTGGTTTTCTTCTATTTAAGTCGACACACCTGTCTCTGACCAGGTCTAAAGAACCCGACTGGCCCCCAGCACTCACCCACGCCCACACACCCTTAAATACCGGATGGCTAGATTACAGGGCACGAGAAAAAACATCTGCGGCAGAGGCTCAATTACACACAGACATTGGCATTCTGCCTTTACTGGGACAAGACTGTGAACTTCTGGTCACAATTGTTTTGCGTAGAAGATGATCAGGCTAATGCTCAACCTCATCTGTCCAATGATTACTTGTTTTTTTCCCTCAGACATAACGCTGTCATATCTGGCCGACCTCAGTGATGCAATCAAGCCCTTGGAGGCTCTGAATTGAAGTTTACTAATCTGGCTTTTCTGTTGCCGCTGGGCCTCTGCCTCCCGTCATCCCTAAACTTCTACCCACCCCCCATCTCTTTCATCTTCCAGGGTCTGTCCATGAGGAACAACTATCAGGCATCCCATTCCCAGATTGACATGGGCACCAGCTACTTCTCCTACAACATGGCGGCTTTGGCCACCATGACCACCCAGCAGCTGGAGGTAAGTAATGAGCTCCACATGCCCCTCTCCTGCCTCCCACTCCTCCTCCTGCGGTATGGTGCACCACATTCCTCAGACCCCACTGCTAATTGTGACAACAGTCTTATAGCCTGTCTGGGGCTGCAGCTATTTTTACATGGTGGCACATTTAACAAAAGAGTGGTCTCGACTTTTACAAAAACATGGACTCTCCTGGCTTTGTTTTGGAACGTTTCAGTGGTCAGGAGAGATGGCTCTTTCACAATGGGCCCTCCATTTTGACCTCCTTCTTTGTAATCGCTGTAAATGTGTAGTGACTTGTATTTGCCCACGTATGATGGCCTGCCTGCAGTGCCAATTCTCCTGTCATTTTTGATACACAGGACCTTATTAACCAAGGGCGACAGAAGGTCATTGAATCAGCCAATTCATTGAAGAGTTTACCCCGGGAGTCACTGGAAGATATTATCGGCAGAGTGGTAAGCACAGCCTCCTTCTCCCCAAATGATGTCTGTATTAAAGCATGATTTACAATGGCAAGAACATGATTGACATAGAATTGTAACGGTGTTTACAACGTCATTGTCCTGCCAACCCCAGTGGAAAGAAAACCCGTCACTTACTGAGAGCCAGGTCCAGTCGATGGCTCTGGGACGACTGGCCAGTGTGGAGCTGGAGGTCAAGCGCAGGGAAGCTGTTTACAGAGACGTTCTCACCCAGCAGCAGACGGTAAGATGTCGGCATACAAATCTGTAATGCCTGAATGTGAGTTGCATCAGATGTCCTGTAGTGCTTTGTTCCTGTAAGAATGATAATAGCAGGAAGGAATGGAAGGGGGAAAGTCTGACACTGGTGAATTATTCCATCCCTAGTTCATGAATCTTCAATCTTCATCTGTTTGATATCGGCTTTGTTCAGTTGGCAGATATAAAACTTATGTGTCATTTGTTTTCACTGCTTCTGTGTCTCCACAGCTGATGATGTATGTACAGAAGCTGATCAACAACAGGAAGGTCCAGGAGCAGCAGATGGCCATTGCTAACCAGGCAAGCTACCTGAACCAGTTGGCAATGCAGAACGGAATGCTGGGTAGTGGCAGGCTCAGCCAGATGGATCTGCTGGGGCTTTACCAGCAGCTCCACGGCATGGGCTCCCATCAGGCCATGGGCAAGAACCCTGGGCCCTCCAAGGGCCTGTAGATCAGATGGACTCTCACCACCACCACCACTCAGCCAGCCGGCTCCAAACTGGGCCCGGATGCACTGTGAGACCAAGTCGGCCTCTGAGCAGGCCGGTGCAGAGGGTGGAGAGGTGGAAAGGTGCTCAGAGCAGACAGCTGATCACTGGGGCCACAAGTGGCTTCGCCTCTCAGTCCTTGGTTGGTGCGAGAGAGGGTGAAATATGTATAAAAGACTGTTTGAAAGGAGGAAACTCAACGTGAATAAAATGTATATACCGCCTTAATGTTATTCAAGTTCTATATTCATTTTTCATGTATTTAAAGATAAACAAGTTTTACCTACAATGCATTGAAGCATTGTATAGTTTTCCCCTTAAAAGAGGGTTACCTTATTATTTAAAAGTTTTTTATACAGTTTTAAATCCCTAACTAACCCTGAGTGGGACCAGTGTTGTTGATGACTGGACTCTGATGTAAAGCTCTACTTGTTAGCCTCTGTAGATTCCTCCACCACTACCTAGCAAAGCAGACATTTGTTGGTGCTGCAAAGCTTTTTGGGGGAAATCCCACATGGAATACCTTGACAAAAACAGAAAAAAATGCCTTATTTCTTTCCTAAAAAATGTTCAGAGATTAGTGGAGAATCTTTTTTATTCTGCTTTTAAATGTTCACATTAACACGTTGCTGAACATGGTAAAGGAATGCTTGTGTTGTTCAGAAACTGCCTGCTGGTTCATATGACCATTTGTATCATTCTCAATGTCACGTGATGTCTAGCATAGCACCGTGTGTCCTGTTCATCGTTTTTGTTCCACTTGTGTTGGTCCCAAGTCTGGGTCATGATGGCTGGCACTCACAAAGCGCTGCGACGTCAGCCAGGTATCACAGGGCCCAAATCTTCACTGTCAAAGTTCCAGCTGCGTGGTTTCCAGGTGGACTTGATAGGAAGAGCTAAAGAATCGTATTGTTCCTGGCTGACTTTGTCTTCTTTGTGACACAGCCTGCCCAGACAGGCCCCCTGTATTCTTTGGCACATTCTTGCTCCTAAATGCTAAAAACTGGTGTAGGTGTTCATCATGAGGGATGTGCACATTTCTTGTGAGGAGGTGCCATTGCCTCTCGTTGGCTCCTGTGTTTGCACAAGTTGTATTTCATTAATGTAGACAATAAGTTTTTGCCCTTCTCTAAGAATGTTCTTATGTTTAGCAAATACCAACTTGATTTGCCATGAATCTGATCTGCTATTATCTTGTTAAGTATTTAATATAACATTTAATAAAGTGACCAAAATGATGAGGATCTCTGGTGTTTAGGTCTTGATTTCATCAATTCTCATTGACAGTTGCACTGAATGCAAAAATCTGTTCTGAGACTGTAATTCTGTTGAAGGAATTTCACAGATTCTGTTTTCATATTTGAGATGTATAATCAGTCAGCCAACAAACTGAATTGCATTTTGAGCACAAACAATTTTGATCCCTTCGTAGCAATTATGGAACTGAGGGAAAAAAATGTAAATGATCCCAAACGGATGTTTGATGTGCAGTTTCTTTATTTGTGAAGTTACATTTCAGTATTTTCCCACAGCATTTTATGCACCTTATATTTCATACAGGTCCTCTACTTCTTCCCAGTCATACGATTAATAATCAGACTTGTGGAAATCGGATTGCTGGTACATCCTGACACATTGTCCCTGGGTTTCGCACTCGGCACTCGGTGCCTTTTGTCCCACACTCTTCTCCCTTCAATCTTTCATCGATTTTTCCGTCTGTATTGTTTTCATTCTCAGTTTGCCAGGGTTTTCCCCCTACACGTCTTTCACTTTTCCATTCCCTCCCCCAAGGGGATCTTGCTCTCACAGATATCTGCCAGTGGAGAGACATTACAACTATTGCAGATGTTGAAATGTTGATCCCATCCCCTTTTAGCCCCAGATTACCACCACTTCAGGTTTGCGGCACATCCCTGCTGGTTGGCTATGTAGCAAGCAGCTGTTTCTGTCCGTTGAATAAGGGTTTGTGAGGCCCCAACGATGAACAACCGGTCACTACGTAAATCCAAGCTGATGCGTAAAGCCAATTAGGAGCCAGGATCCAGTTGCATAAGGAATTGGATTTTGTACGGTGGATGTAGGCAGACAGAGGAGCTGTGCACGTTATTTGATAAAGGGTTTATGAGGGCAAATTGGCATTTGATTGGATATTTTTCCTCTGGTAAGAATTTGCCACTTTACTGGGTTTAGTAATGTATTAGTACTCATCATCCGTACATGCAACATCCCTCCATGCAGCTCTTCCTCTGCCTTGTTCCCGGTGAAAATATTTTGTTCTGCAGTTTTTCAGTTTCTTTCAGTTGTGATTGAGGGTTCAAGGGTGAAGGGTGCTGTATAATGTGTTTTCTGCTGAATTCATATCCTCATATCCTGTAGACGGTTGATGACAAAATGCCTTTCCTTCAGTAGTCAAGTCAAAAGTGAAGTCTCACAGGATCTTAAACCTGTAGTAAATACTTTTTTTGAGATGCTGCATTGACACAACCTTGTCATTCACTGGTTCCGCTTCATCTGGAATTGTTTTTAAACTAAAGACCATTTCAAGCTGTGAAGAGTGACTCAAGCTACCTATGCAGCGTCTTACTTACTTACTTACACATAAATACGTCTGATAATTACGGCCCGAACCGGGTGATAAATGATCAAGATACTGTATTTTGGCAGATGCAGGGATTGGATTGGTCCAACTTTAACGCAAATCATGAAGATTTCACATCTAAAACAACAAATAAAAAGTCCATAAATAAAACCTGCACTTTGTTGCCAGCTGTACAATGTTTTGTTGAGTTTGTTGAGATTTTAGTCCTACATGTAACAGTCAACATAGTTCAGTTTAGGCTGGCATTAATTGATACAGAAAGCCATAATAAATTAAAAAAGCAAAAATAGTGTCTCACAACGGGTTCTTGATAGCAGGACAGTTTTATTGTCAAATTAATAGCGGTTCTTCATTTTTTCTGTATTAATGGGTGTAATTTCAGTAGAATCTACAGTCCAAATAACTTCAAGTTCATTACAAAATAAAGTCTTTGCAATAAATAAATATATAGATTTATACTTTATATGTAGAAAATAAATATATTGTACATCTCATAAATAGGATCACCCATATGTACCCATCAGCTGCTGGCATTTTAATAATGTTCCAAACACTCTGAACATCACAAGTCACGGTCATTTAAAGAAACCCTATACTTATCTTAATGTACACAGCCAGAGAAGTGCTTTAGTCCCGAGTATGACCACTTGTTTAGATACAATTTCTTAAAACTGATGATTATTTGACTCCGCGTTCATCTCCAACCGGGCCTGTGGATGTGCAGTAAGTGCTCCGTTATCTATCCCACATTCATTATAGATATCCTACACACTTCTTTCATCTTGGATTGTGAAGACCACTAAAACACCAGCTCCTCTCGGTTTGTTGTCTGGTACAATGGGCATTCATCTTACATCCTCTTCAGCATCTAAATGCGTCAAACTGTGCATGTGCATGTGCCTCTTAAAAAAAGTGGTCATTGAGTGGTTATTGGCACCCGATTTGACTGTCCTGATTGCCCCACAGCTCGGCAGTCAAGTGGATTTCCTCTGTCCAGGTCATGAGTCCACTGCAGAGACGATAAAACCATCCCGAATATGCAAAAATGTTTTTATCCGTGTTGTACGGGCTCGCCAGTGGGCCGAGACACAAACACAGTGACCTCAGGGGAAGTTGAAGGTAAACAGTGCTGTACCACGTCCCAAGAATCTGCAAACCCTCTTTATTCTTTTCTGTCGTCCCTCCAAATATGACCGGTATAGTTTCTCAAGTATAAGCACTGGTCCTATACTGGAAGAGTTCCCGGTATGCCGGAGGAATCTTTTCAATTTCCACTGGCCTTGGTAGGAAGTTGGTGAGCTTCTGGTTTTTTTTAGTCCTGGCACCCTCCCTGGGTGAGCCGTCCCTGTTCAAAGCCACATAGTAGAAGCGTCCGGTGTCGTTGTGCTTGTAGAGAGTGGAAGCGTAGGTATTGTACCAGTTCTCCTCAAACTTCTCCCTGAACACGCATTCGGCTGTCAGCTTCTTCTGCAGGAGAGAAAGAACATCAGTCATTATGCTGTGGTCCCTCTTACACTGAGGGAGAGACACTCAGGACAACAGCTCTGACACTGAAAAACAGGAAAACGTAGCTTCGACTGAGACAAGTGTCACCGCTTTACATGCAGAGTCCACTCTTCCTCATTTACTAGTTTCAGTGCGTCATTAGCTGCTTTGGACTGCACTTGAAGGCTGAAATGAACCAGTAGAAAGTCGTTCAGGCAGGTGCTCATTATGACCAAGGAGAGGAAGTCATTACAAGTGGCTTTTCACTTTCCACCCCACACTCACTCCTCAGACCTGCTGACCTCTCTTTGTGCGTGGGGAATCAGTCCCCTCCCTGTGATGCAGCAGGAACACTTGCAACGCAGACACTCTTCCCTCACTCCTTTCCACTGCTACACACGCACCCACAGCAGCTATCCAAGCTTCAGCCTTCTCTGACAGTGCAGCATGAGCGATGGCTGTAGGTTCAGCAGGTGAGAGTGTGCTGGCTGAGTGAGTGTGTGAGAACAATAAGAGACAGCAGGGTTGGAGCTGCTTTCCTGCCAAGACCAGTCAGTCATGAAGCAGATTTGCTGCAGTGCCTGCTGCTGGTTGGGCTCTGCGAGAGGCCCAGACCTCAAGAGAGTTCAGGGTATCCCCGTGTGGACCAAGAGCCAAGTATGAACCCCAGTCTGTTCTATTACTGTCCATTGACAGTGGTTTTTTATTGTTTTCTTGGCTAAGGAAGACACAGTGGCCACACTGATGATCAGTCAGTCTCTGAATTTAGCATGCTTGAATTCAAGCACATGCTTGTGTAGGAGTCTTTGTTTTTATTCCAGAAGCAATTTTGTTGATTGGCTGTCAGGCTGTGCTGGGCTGCAGCTGTGTGGTGAAGCTGTTGTCTGTAAACACAGCCCTGAGGCCGCATGACTGGGCCAGCTTCAGCCTTATCACACACACACACACACACACACACACAAACCTCACTTGGATCAAAAGCTCGTCAAGGTCTGGTGGTTGTGGGACGGATGCACCCTTCTACCTGTTTCCCACTTTCTTTGGTGGATTGTCCCCCACTTCCTGGCCTCTTGGACTCAGACAAACATGTCTAAATTGCTCCCTCTCGTCAGTCAGGTGTGCAATTACCCCTCTGTCTCAATCACTGCGTCACCCTCCCCCAAGGTCAAAGCTGCAGAATACCAGACTCTGATAGCACGCAGTAACAATATATGCACTTTGAACATATAATGACTGTGCTTAATAGTAGCCTCTGTTCAAACTGCCTGGGAGGGGGCGGGGGCGGGTCCTGGGAGGCCCTCAGGTAACGCTCTGGGACACCTGATACAAATACCCCTCAATACTTTCCCCTGTTTATTGCGTTTATCTCTTTCTCTTTTCTCATGGTCTCAAGATAACTAAAGGAGGAAAAAACGTGAGCAGTGCCGAGCATCAGCACACGTTTCCTTTAACACCAGAGTCCTCAGCAGCATCCCTCCAAACTTCCTGTCCAAATTTTAGGAAAATATGTAAATATTTGTGCACATCTCAAGCTACATGTGTGTTGGAGCTTTTGCCCTGAATCACTTGACATTCTTTTTCTTTCTTTCTTTCTTTGCTGCTGCTGGTTGTTTTTTGTCTAGAAATCCAAAACTAACCTGCTGTCTTTGTTAATTCCCCAGTTACCATTCTAATATTGAAAAGAAAGCAGTAGGAAAGGGAGTTATGGGATGGAGAGTGTGAGATTCCGCGACAGAAACACTCTTGTTTTGTCTCGCCGTTTCCCATCTGCCACATACTTTGATAACACAGTGAAACCCAGATGATTACTGTCTTTGGCCCTGACAATGTTTTTTGAGAGCTCAGCACAGAGCTGGAAAAAGAAAATGAGTAATATGTAGGTAAAGTAGTGTTTTCTGTAAAAAAAAAAAATAATGGAGGTGTTTAAAGGCCAGACAGCCAGAATGTAAATGAAATGAGGGGCTTGACTCACCGACCCATAGAGCTCTCCTTTCTCATTCATGGCAAGGTAGAGTCCAGCATCCACCCCCCTGATGCTCACCAGACCCACTGCCAGACTGATGAACTCCAGGATACCTGTGGTCAAACACAGAAACCGGTTAGCTCAGGAACCCCCTGATCGGAGTTACCCCAGAACCAGTCCGACGTCCCATAACGTCCCATATAATCCTATGATCTCTAGTGTATGTATTGTATGTGTATTATATAAATTATACATTAGTGCTGTTTCTTCAGCACTACCTTTTGTCTCTTGTCGTTCCTACAATGCATGAGGCTGACCAGCTGCAGGAGCTGTTTTGGATGAATGTTTGGAAACATATGAACCTGTCCCGCTCAGGTCCAGAGAGCAGGTTTAGTCAAACCAAATGTCTTTAGAGTTCCCTAAGCTTGAATTCTGAAATAAGAACAAGGTTTTCCTCATTTCAGGGTTTTTACTAAACCTGGGGACTTCCCAGCCAGGCTACTTGCAGAGAGTTAGAAGTCCCTTTTATGAAGTAAAAGACAGTTCGCGGACTGCTGACTCACAGGACGCTGCACTGACGTCATGATGGACTTCAAACGTTGGCAAACAACTGGCACAATGAAAAGCCACTCGCCGCTGGGCTGCAGGTTAGTCACAGAGGCTCCAGAGGCACCAACCACCTGGTCTCCATCTCCCTGACCTCATCTGATGCCAGAGAGTCAAAGACATCATCCCTCTAATTTCTTTTGTGGGCTTGAACACTGTCTCATATCCCTTTAATCATCGCCATGTCCCCCGACTGACTTTAAGTGGTGCCAGAAACAAAATAACTGACCATCCATCCTTGTTTTGGCTCCACATAAAACCTTCCTCTGTCTTTACACCTGTGGTGCGACGACTGCGTGGACGTGAGGCACCTCCCTCGTCACGCACGCCTCACCTTCGACATGCACGCGTGTTTGAGACACCTGCGCCTTCCTTCGTGCGCCAGTGACGAAAAAGCACTCTTAATTTGACAGAGTCCATGTAGTTTGACACTGATGATCTAAATGATCCAACTGCTGGAGAACATGCTGCAGTAAACGCTCACCGAATCTGCTGTGGTCCTGTCTGGTTCCGTGCACAGTGCCGTTGGGGAAGATCCCCAGGTGGAAGCCGTTGGTGCAGTACAGCTGCCGCCGCCTCAGGATGCCTTTGAGGTGTCCGAAATCCGTCGGCGACCCCCGCTGCAGCCTCCCTTCGATCTGCCCCAGCCGCTCGTTCAGCCCCACTGGAGACTCCGGTAAGGGCATATTCCCCAGAGCAGGAAAGCTTTGTAAATCCAAGTCGAGAGACCCTAAAAAACTCCCGACCTCTGCCATTGTGTGCACAGCTGTCAAATTAAACGGAGGCATTTAAAATGGATTGAAGGAGGGAGAGAAGTGCAGAGAAGTCCGACCCATGCACGCAAACACAGCGCACCGAGCTCCTCCAAACGGTTATTAATGGTCCTCTGCTGTAATCACCACTTTGATATCTATGTTTATCAGATGGAAACACTCTATTATATACATACTCCCCACGCATTCTCGCATTGGACATTCAAACACAAGCCACGCCTGGCTGGCATCCCTTCTTACGCGCATCACTTTCTTGGTCAGTTCAACTTGTACTTGCGCTGCTACCGCTGTCTGTGCTCAGAAAGATGGATCAGTCTTCAAATCCACATCCACAAGTAGCGGCTGTTCCCCTTTTGCGAGTGGAGGCTCTCTGACACCCCCGCACAGCCGCTCGAAGGCGCCACCGAAGCAGAAGCAGAGACGATGGTTGTCACATCGACGGCTGCTGACACGAAGCCGAACGGCTCATAGCTGCTCCACGGCAGGGGGGTCCATCATTTCTGCTGTTTCTTGGGTCACACTTCTTCTGGAAAACGGCGAAGCACCATTTCAAAACAATCAAAACAAGAGAAGTCAGTGCGCACAGTCTCAGGGTAGTCCAAGGGCGTTCAGGAGTTTTCCCCGTACCTCCAGCAGGTGCCTCCTCCACCCTGTGCACAGAATCTGCAGCGGGCTCCAGCTCCTGCAGTGGGAGGGAAAGAAAGAGGAAAATCCAGCTCCTGGTGACGTGTTTGATCAAATCTGATTGTGAACACGTTATGGAGTCAACTCTATAGGGGCACAGTGTCAGGAGGGGCCCCCCAAAGAATAAATCAGGGGGTAAAATCTTAGTCACTGCCATTAAACCATGAAGTTACACTTTTCTATTTAAAATATTGTCCAATTGGATTATGTGTTCTATTGCTCTGATTCCATTTTACCATTTTGTTTACTTTTGCAGGAATAAATTTGGCAGATATATTCATTCATACTCAATTTGAGTTATTTAAGTTAACAAGCATTTCTCACATTACCTTTAATACATTTCTTCTTAGCTGTACCTTGCATTTGCCAAGGAATTTGAATGTGATGACACAAAGAGGAAAATCAGTTTGACCTTTAGCTTTAAACCACACAAACAATGCAGTTCACCTCAGCACCAGAACTAAATGGTGTTATGTGGCCTTGTGTTGATGCTCTCTCTCTCTCCTTCTCTCTCTCTCTTTCTCAGAGAGCACACAGAACGTACTTTGTACAAATACAAAGTGGAACTAAATGAATTAGTTGGTTAGTGTCCCCCCCTGTGGCTGTTCTGGCCCCCATCCACTTGTACTGCTCCATAATGGAATGGAATGGGGCTAAGTGTGAGTTGTACCAGTAGGAGCAGTGACGCAAAGATATGTTAGTATATTTCTAACTTTTGCAACATGAAAAGCATGTTCCTGTTTCAGATGCACAGCGAGCTCCGCCATGCATGAATGAGGACAGCCACAACAGACAGCATGGATAATATGTATCATCAGGACTGAATGGGGATTTTTAATCTCGTATGTGCACACTGGGCCAACATGTCCCGACTTGTGGGCGGAAAACGCTGTTTATTGACGACTGTACTTCTCTGAAGTGGTTTAATTAGTTCACTGTTCTTGAAATATCAGTGACAGTGGGAGGGCTGGGATGGAGGCCATGGTAACTTCAATAACACAGTTTAACATGTCAAACAACATTTGACATGTCATTTTCGACCTCCTTCAACCTGCTTTTGGAAACTCCCATCCTGAGGGGGAGTTTGTGTCTCACAGTTGCTAATCACAAGCCACAGCAGTTCTCCTGTTCAGCAATTGGATTTATGACTGGTGACAAAATTATGTTGAAACGGTTACTTTTATGCCACCAATGGGTTTTTTGATGACTTTTTCCTGACTTGGACATATCGACTTTTGCAGTGGAAGTGCAGTCTAATTCACAGTAGATGTGAGTGGGGATACAGTGCGATTGAACCCCAGAAGCATGTGGGCTGGTTTCACTGCCACTAATTATGTCACAGCTGCATTGAAGTCAGGAGGAACAGTGGCTTTAAACTGCTGTGTTGGAAAGGTGGTGACGGTGATGAATGCCCAGGGCCTCCTCTTGATGAACTGGGCAAGAGGTTGATGAGGAGTCAGGGAGCGTCAGACACCAGGGCCAGCCAAGGGCAGAACAGGAAGCTTAGCCTCACCTAAAAGGTTGGAATAGGGAAAGAAAAAGAAAGAAAGAAAGGGTTTACTATACTATACTATATGAATACAAAATTAAAAGGAAAGTGTATAAGAACAAGATGTTGTCGTTTTTATCATTTCATTTTTAGTAGCTATTAGAACTACATCTGTTGCTGTTCAGCTATATTTCATTGCTGACGTGGCAGATTTATGACTGCGCGCGCACACACACACACACACACACACACACACACACACACACACAATCTAGAGTTAAAA
>CAAKHB010007004.1:0-19646 GCA_901007665.1 Aeoliscus strigatus
AAAGGGGGAAAAGGGGGGGGGGGGGGGGGGGGGGGGGGGGGGGGGGGGCAATGACCACCTACAGCAGGGATGAAGACATGAAATGCACAGAGAGGAGACTGGCCACAGGTGAGCATGTAGGAGTCGCTTTGGCCTCGACGTGGAGTTTCCATAGCACATCATACGTGGACCAGTTACCCATCGACTCTCTACCGTCGCTCTGACCACGTCACCTTCTTTGTTATCGGATTGCGTGTAGACGTTTATCCCGCCCCTCAGATTGAGCCCCATCTGAGAGCTGGGATTTGAACCAGGAACTCGCAGATTGTTACATGTCCACAGGTGGTGGAGATGTACGGAACGAACCGACACACACAGGGGAGATGACTTTTGACAGGGAGTGGAGGGTGTGTTTAAAAGAATCATCCCTTAACTTTTACCATGTGTTTCTTTACAAGACAAAGGAAGTTGTACTTTTAACCCCAATTAACATGAGAATATGAGTGCGGTTGGGCGCGGTCGATGGTGGGATTTATCATCTGTAACCAAACCAACAGTGATGTCAGGTTGTCGTCCTGCTTGTATCACTGTAGAAAGGAGGGAGAGCTTAGACGAGTTGATTTTTAAAGCTGCCGGATCTTCAGAATCTTCTTCTGACACCTTGACGCTGGCTATTTGATCTTCAGCGCGTGAGGTGCACGTTATTGGCTGTTTGATGGGCCATGAAGCACAAGTGCAGGTTGTTGGATCAAATACTGC
The DNA here is from genome assembly GCA_901007665.1 of Aeoliscus strigatus. Lineage (NCBI taxonomy): Eukaryota > Metazoa > Chordata > Actinopteri > Syngnathiformes > Centriscidae > Aeoliscus > Aeoliscus strigatus. The sequence continues at coordinate 739 of CAAKHB010007004.1, forward strand.
CCTTTTTCTTACATGTGTATTTCAAAAGTAGCTGTTAAACAGTGAAAGTGGATGATCACACAGACCAACGCTGGAACATTTTCTGTCCAGCTCCGAAAGACAAATAGCTGCGGTGTGAAATCATTTAGTTCATGTCATGTCTTGCCTAGAGGGGATTACACTTTCTGAGTGACAAAGTGTGAAATCTGGATCAGATTAAGTGAAAGGCTTCTCTCACACACACACACAGAGAGAGAGATAGAGATGAAGAGACGGTGAGAGAAAGAGAGAAAGGGAGGGAGGGAGGAGGGAGGGAGGGAGGGACGGACAAGTTGTGGGAACACGCTGCTGAATAATTACAACTGACATCAGAATAGTTTTCTGTAACTTTCTGAAGTGGCACGGCTCATTTGTACAGCCTGGAGCCATGCTGGTGTGTGTGTGTGTGTGTGTGTGTGTATGAAACAACACAATGATGTGACAAAGTACCGCACATGTATGATGTGATAGATACACACTAAATTCCTTTCGTGTGTGTGTGTGTGTGTGTGTGTGTGTGTGTCCATCAGGGAAAGGTTAGTGTGATTTAGTCTTCTCCTTGTCAGTGTGTGACACCATGACAGCTAACTCTGCCTCAGGGGACCCATTTCTCTCAAAGTGGACCTTAAAGAACAGGAAACAAGTTCAAATCCCGCTGAGGCGCAGAGGACGATCAGGACTGCTGATTCTCCATGATACCCTGAGTTCACACACACACACACACACACACACAGACACACACACAGTGAATATGGTGTGCACAGACATAGAACACACACAGTCACACCTGAGCCCCCTTCAATAGACACTATTCACCACTCTGACAATCATGGACAATAGACTTGGCCGACAAACAGAGGATCTACATGCCCGAGCACATCAGACCGTCCCCGCCGCCCGCTGGCTCCCCGCTGCTGCCATGACTTCAGGTGATATCATGTTTCTATACAGCTCCACTCGTCCTTGCCAACACATGCAGCTGTTTTGTAACAGATTTTCGGGTGAAATCAGATGTCAGGAGTTCCATCCAACAAGCCTTTTGTTGAGGCCTTCTTGAACATGTCAGCTCTGACGTCTATTTTATCTCCGGGATGAATCCGTTAAACGGACATTTTTTGTTTCCATAATCCCAGTTTATCATGTGTAAAAGGAGCAGGTGCTGGTGGAGCACAGTGAGCGGCGTTTCCAACTGTGCCAAAGGGGGTTGCGTGTAGGTCTGTGTGAGTATTTCTGTCAAAACAACTCTGATTGGACTAATAATTGGCCTGTGAGTACCTACAGGAACTTTTGGTGCGTTCCAGTTACAGCGGATGTCCGAGTCTGTGACTCACAGGGACTTCCCAGTACTTTCCAGGTGAAAAGAGTTTTATCGATTTTACATGGAAGAAAAGTTGTTCTTGGACTTGTTGTGTGGTGTTCCAGGTGCAACTGCACCGTGACAACACTGGTGACAAATGGAACACTTCTGTGCGTGTGCGAGTCATTGAAATGACCGACACACACACACAGCAACACGCACACACACACAGTTTATGGACAGATCATACTGAGTGCCACCATCTTGGATTCTGATGTGTGAGTCAGGCTATCCTGGTTAGGAAAGCGTTCCATTTGACAACTTCCTGTCCACAGCTGGGAATTCGGACTCAGTCTGCAAGTGGAAGGCACCATAGCTCTGTGAAGTGCGGATGAACTGATGAACATGAAGACGCCATTTTTCATTCCAGTAGAAACAAGGCTCGCGTACTCATGAGTTTAATTGATTTAAATTTGCAGTTTCATGCGACAGAAAGCAAATGTCAGTACATCACAGCTCAGACACCACTACCACTTCTTCTCCAGAGGCTTTGGGTGGAGAATGGATGCACGTTATGGAGGAGGGCAGACCAGGGAGGACATGGAACGCCTGAAGGATTGTGAGGGTTTGAAGATGGGAGACTCACACTCAAAACTCTGAGCAGATGAACTGTTTGGGGTCATCGGTGCCTTCTGGACATGACTAGGAGTTAAAAAAAGAGTTAAAAAAAGGCAGCAAATGGCAAGTTTCTGTTCATATTAAGTATTAGTGCTGCAAACAACTTGACTGAGTAGAGAGAACAGATGTTCTGATGAGGGGAGAGTCTTTTCTTGGCTGGAAATAAACACATATTATGCACATTCTATGAAATTAAAATAAAGAACACCCCTACATGTATAGAGTGAGGCTCTGTGTATGGTTACATACCCAAACCTGTGGAATACATGACAGTAGTCACCTGGCTGTGGCTGAGCGAGTTGAGTGGTTAGTCAAGATGTTGACATTGGACGGTCTGTGAAGAACTGTCCCTAAACACATCGCTGGAAAAAGAAATCCTGAGAATAAAGCTCAGAAATACTGAAACCAAAATTATAATTGGAATTCAATTTCAATTATTTTTACAATATTCACTTCAGGGGAATGTAGACATTGGCTGACAAGATGGAAAGAGACAAAAAAAAAAACGGTACATGCGATCCTCTTGTTGCATCTGTAAAACCCCTGAAACATGCCGCTGAGTTAATATTTCCTTCTGTGTGACTAACTTACATGGTCCACAACAAGCTTGATGATTGGCCAGATGATGATCGCGTTGATGATGTCTGTGACATTCACCACATTAACTGTTTGTGCTATTATAGCCTCAGTTGTGTAACCTCCTTATAGTTCCATGTATGAGCTGTGGTGTCTAAAACGTACAGCTCACAGTTCCACCCACACATGACACAAACGTGTAGTGACAGAGGGAATCCATACCCTTGCGTCCGTCCTGTGGAGGACTCACTAGTGATATTCTGGGAGCGGCGTTGGGCTGTCAGGCACAGACACACACACACACACAGAACCCTCATAAATGCTGTATTTTTAGAACAGTGTGATTTTATAATGTGTACATGCAGGTTAAAAAGCAGAACTCACTTTCCTGAACACGTTCTGCTCGTTCGCCTCCATGTTTTTGGCACTAACAGACAGATGAGAACATGTTATAGTGTGAATAGTAAATAGTGTGAATGGGGCCACTGTCGCTTGAAAATACGCAAATGATCAAGTTGAATGGACACTGATAATTATACACTACTCAGAATTATAACCCAACAAATCTGGTAACCACCAAAAGAATAGATACTGACTATGTACAATTCAGGAATGTGATCCTGATGCAAACCATTTCAGGAGGAATGACAATCCACATAAAGAACAGATTCAATGTTATTACCTCATGAAAGCACGTTTCTTTCATTCATTCATTCATTCATCTTCTGCTTCCTAGCGAGACCTTCTTGCTGTGCTAACCAGTGCTAACCACTGTGTCACCCTGTTTCCAACAAATTTTTTGTTAATTTCTACTTGTTAATTTTTTTCATCATTTTGAAAAAATGATGATGAAAATGCTAAAATATTCACCAACGAGACTTTGAGAGCAAAATTCTAATTTATATTTTTCAAATAAAATATGCTTCAAGTCCGCAGGAATGGTTTAATATCCGCTGTCAGTCACTGTTGCCGCTGCTGCTCGGGGAAAATCTGGTGTCATTGGGGATAAAACAACATTTGCTCTATTATCTATCCAGCTAATCAATCCTGTGCTAACAGTGTCGAGGAAACCCAATAGGGATTCCTGACTAAACCCAAGCAAAGCTTCGCTTATTCAGGTGTGAGTGTGTAGATAGCCGCAGGGCAGGGCAAGGTTATACGGTGGCTAAAGCTAACATAAGGCATCGGGGCTCAACCCAGGATTGGGCTTGTTTGCACTGTGAAACACCGTCTTAGTTCTCCACCTCTGTCTTATGAGGTCTGACGCTTAGTGTGATATAAAGCAGTGTGGTGAATAAAAAGCCCAGAAAAAGATGAATCAAATAAGAACAGATGAGGAGAACGGAGATGATACAGTAAAGAAAAACGGAAGGGAGAATACTCACATATTAGTAGTTGAGGAAAGTCCTGAAAGGGATAGAGGGGGATTATACTGGATCTGAAAGACTGCAGGAGAACAAGAAACAATAACACCAATGTCTCCAATTCACCATGAAGAGATATTAAAAGCTATTTACTTTTCAGAGTAGAAGGGTTAGTGATGCGGCCATTAAAATGATGAGTTACAGGTTATAGTTCCTCTTTAATGTCTGGTTTTGGGAAATAAATGTGCTGAAATGTTGGTGCCGGTGTTACTGAAAGACACATGAGACAGCAGGTGGATTCAGACTGGAGCGATTGGGAAAAACATTTACAGATGTTCGATTCTACCAGATGAATGTGGATGATTAAAAACAAAACAAAACATCAATGAATCATCCTTCATTAAAAGTATCAATATCACTGCAGCGACATGACGAACGAAAATAAAACAGTACACAAGTGTAATTCAGTGTGAGACTGAACATGAGAACTGACCGACATCCTGTGCTATTTAAGAGCAGCATGATATGTATTTACAGTGCAGGCCAAAAGTTTGGACACACCTTCTCATTCAGTGTGTCTCCTTTATTTTCATTGTAGACTCTCACTAAAGGCATCAAAACTATGTGGAATTATGTACTTAACAAAAAAGTGTGAAATAATTTCTCAAAGTGGCCACCCTTTGCTTTTTTGATAGAGCTGCAAACCGATGGTGTTCTCTCAGTGAGCTCCATGAGGTCGTCACCTGAAATGGTTTTCACTTGTGCCTCATCAGGATTAGTGGAATTTTTTGCCTTTTTAATGGGGTTGGGACCATCAGTTGTGTTGTGCTGAAGTCATGGTGATACACAGCCGACGACCCAGTTGGACGACTGTTCATTCATATAATGACAAGAACCAATCAGCTAAGTAAGAGAAACAAGTGGCCGTCATGACTTGAAGAAATGAAGGTCATGAAAGTAAAGGAAACGCATTGAATGAGAAGGTGTGTCCAAACTTTTGGCCTGTACTGTATCTGAATAATAACCCTGTTACCATGATGGCACAAAGACTGAAGTGACACTGAAGTGAGAGACTGATGTTCACCTGGTTTTTGTCCAGGTGGTGTGTGAAACCTGTGGCTCATCTGAGACATAGACGACGTTTTGGCACTGAAAGGGAATAATAAACAAACAAACAAACAAAACCCTTAACACATGTATTCCAGCCATTCAGACAGGTGAGAATGAGCTGATGACCCAAACTGACCCAAAAGTAGGTCAGACATGCTGAGGACTGAAAATTTTAAAATAAAAAATTTCCACAACAAATCTTCCTATATATAAGTAGTTTAAACTTCCCCATTTATTTTCTTCTTTAAAATACATTTGAGTAGTTCAGTGCTGATATTAAAATGCTGGTATATGGGTCACGAGTGACACCTAGTGGAGGAGGGAATATAACAACTTAAATCCTCCATAGAGCTGCTGTTGTACGGTACTAGGTGCTATGACAGCTCAGAAGTAGTCTTACAAACAGTTCAGTAGTCATGTAAGTAATATATAAAGAAAACAACAACCATTTTTTCCAGGGTATACAGAAAACATACAGCTACTATACCTCTGATGCTGAAGAGAGCACTCCAGCTCAGAGATGTGGGCATTCTGTTCATTCAGCTTCCTATAACAGGAACATAAAATAATGAGGGTAAGAAAGTCTTCATTATATAATATATGGAATAAATGAAACATTCAACTTACTTTGACATCTGCTGCATTTCTTGTTTCATCTTGAGCAGAACCTCCTCTAGTTTCTCACTCTGTAATTATTAGATTGTACTACCAAGGTTTTACATCATCAAAAGCATTTTTTAGAATTAATAATAATAATAATAATACTTTTTTTAAAAGCAGGACCAAATGGCAAGAGCCTTTAAAGAAACACACATCAATAAATATCCCTTGTAAAAGATATTTAACATCCCTCACCTTTTTCTGGTAGTGTGTCAAAAGTCTTTTTTGATGTCTAGCCTGGAACATTATGACCTGAGAAAGAGTGAAGTACAATCATGATGAAAATACACATTTGCAAGGATGAGTTGTTTAGTATATGCACGTTTTCAGTATCATAACATATGCAGATGTAGTCACATCCCGAATTCCTTCATCTTTGAGTTCAAAGGTCAAGCAAAAAAAAGGACCCAACTTTGCTGACTTCTGTTAACTGTTTTGTTGCCACGACACGGATGTCAGTGAACAGGGCCTTCACCTCCGAGCTGCTCTGAAAACAGACATACATTGCGCAACAGAGTTGTAAATAATTGAAGTTATTCCATGCGGACCAGCTGCTATTCAATGTCACTTGATGAGATGAGAAAAATATAACGGCTCACTTTGTCAGTGAGAGGAGAGACTTGACATCTGGCATCACATATTAAACACTTGCCTTCATTACCTGAAAGAAATACATAGATTAGGTGATGGAGTGATGGTTGTTTATGGTCACTCTGAGTCTAAAGTGAGACACAGAGTAAATTAAACTGAGTTGGATTGGAATGAAAGTCATCTCTGACTGATTTGTGTCCAGTTATTATAATAATATAGTTAATTCCTTTTGCGATATGACACAGCAAGCAGGGTTTATGTGATCTGAATTTTTTTGACAGACCCAATGTGATGAAATTTGGTCTTATCTGTGATATCTTGTAAATGTTTGAATAATATCTGGTCATGATCTGCTGATGATGACCATATCTGTAGTATCCAAATGCCTCCAACAGATGTCTCTGTCTTATCATGCTTTCACCTGACAAAGCAGCAACATGTGATACCTGCATATGAATGGACTGTCAGTTCATCATCATATTCCCAACATCATATGGTTTTCATAATCAGTTAAATCTGCTTCTACCTTTCTGGTAGCAAACATGACAGACTACATGGCCGCAGGTACTAACAGCCAGTTTCCGGTCGGAACTGGGCGAAAGAAAGCATGAGTTGCAGCAGACCCAGTATGACATTTGACGTCCTGCGAAGGAAATGACAATGACGTTAAGCTAACATATTAGCCCAATGTCGTTACTGAACTTCTGCTTAATCATTTACCACCACTATCCCATTAGGGAACGTTAGATATGATCCTTTAGTCCAACTCAATGCTACCTCTAAATAAATTTACGAAGTTAGCTAACTTTAGCTAATGCCGCTAGTACGCAGTTGGACACAGTTAATTAACTGAAGAAAACGTTGACAGAAATCAGTAATGAACAACTGCCACCATAGCAGCTTTCTGGTCAAATTGTTGTAAAGCTAATGCTCACCCTGTCTTTCTGAAAATATTTCATAAATCTGTCCGCTAAAAATTAGCTCAAATATTGGCTACGAGAACACACCCACGTTGGGTATTTGCTGCAGTGAAGCTAACTGTTAGCAGGGTAGCTAGCAGCAGATACAGAACGTGGAAGAACGTTTCACGTATTGGCAAGAGGAAGTCGAAACCTGTACTCCAAAGTTTTCAATGTTTGAGTGAGGTAAGCTTATTAAAAGTTCACACTCGCATACAAGGGTAAAGAATCACAAACACGTATAAAATAGCGTTTATCGTTTATTGTTTATTGTCTTCTTTTAATCCACTTATGGAAGCACTGAATTGTTATTTCAGTTAATAACTAGGATAGCTAGTATTATGTAGAATGCAGAATTTGTTCTTGCCTATATCTATCATATCAAAATTTCCCCCATGTACTTATTGCAGTCTTCCTATACAGTATATGTGTGTGGACAGTACATCCAAGTCAACAGGTATACTGAAAGGTGAGAGGTCATCAGACCAGCTTCTTGGCAATGAAGAAGTCTTTAAGTCGTTTTATCTGCCAGAAACCGACTGATAGCAGAATGGATGTTTGTACCATGGCCCACCACAAAACTTTACTGTTGGTGTCCTCGCTGATCTGCCGAAAAACTTCTTCTTTCTCCTAAATGAGACAATAGATGGATGATGCATTTTTTTTCTGTCAGACAAGGTGGCTTACAGTAGGATTTGAAATGTTTTGAAATGATTCATCATGATGACAGTAGTTTGGATGTTTGCAGTTAAGATGGTGGTAAATACATACCCTCTGGTACTCCTGCTGCTTTGTGATGTACAACATTTGATCTCTAAGATGTTGGAGACCATTCTCCAGTATCTTCATTTCATCTTTGGTTCTGTCAGGACTGGGGTCAACTGAGTGCTCTCCCATCTGAACATCCAAATGTAACTTCTGTGACACAAGATTGTGGAAATGCATGGCTTATTCTTGTGATAAAACTCCTTTACCAAGGTTCAAATGTGACAAATAAGTATTTTTTGTGTTAACAGTTCTCACCAGCCTTTCTCCAGCAAAGACAGAAAACCTTGTTGAGTTGGTTTGAAAACAAAGGTAGTGTTGACCAGACATATGGGATGTAAAGGTGAATTTACCAAATTTACCATAACGCTTGGTCATCACAACCTACAGGGAAATACAATGTTAGGACATCTGTCTTCTGCTGTTGTATACAAACATAATAATACACTTTATATTGTTATTATATTGTTTAACAATGAGGTATGTAAGATTTACAGCATGTATTCTAAGGGCAACGGTGTAGATGGAGAACAACGCTGCACATTTTTCGAATTGAAATATAATATCATTAATGTTGTTTGTTGGATTTACCAAGTCACAGGTAAATTAGTACATTTATGATGTAACAGGCTTGTTCAGGCATGTATGCTTTTGACAGCCCTCTCTTGTGAGTCCAGTACCTCACTGTTTGGGTCTCTGACTGTAACAGTGGCACCAAAATGAGGGGAGTGGAGGTTGTTCTTCATGTCCCAGGGCTCCAGCAAGAAGTATCCTGACGGTAAGCCATACTTACACTTTATTGCATTCAAGGACAGTGTAATGCTTTTTGCTATAGTTGACGCACAAATAAAGTAGATAAAAAACTTTACATGAGATGTTGAAACATTAGTTGCACGAATATACACAACAGTGGTGTTTGTACATACAAGCCTTCCTATTTCTGAGTAGCATGTTCAGAGCTGACAGAATTCACACACTATGTTTTTATGTTGTTTCTCTCCAGAACTTACCTGTCACCAACACTTCTTCAGGAATCTCCTCAATGATGCATCTTTCCTCCTGCTCTCCGAGATCAAAATACATGGCGGCTGCCAGCATCAGGTAACACTGGAGCAGCAAGCCAGTATTTTGCAGTCCCATTTTCACTTGTTGATAAACTATTGACTTCCAATAGTCTCAACAGCAACAGAATATTTTGCCTGCAATTTCCAATCAACTAATAATAATTACAGCAGTGTGTGCATCTAATAGTGCAGGGCACACAGGTGGAAGCTCGTGTGTGAGAAACTCACAGGTGCTGCTTTGTGTGACGAGACATTCTTTTCTCACTGGTTGATAGGAGCCAATAGCAGACTAGTGAGTGAGTGGGACTAACCCTTTGTACCATGTGCAACATATCCCAGTGACACTTTTTCCACAGTAAATTCCATACTTAGGTTTGTATCAATTTATTGTCATCAATTTAAATATGTCCACCAACACATGATTGTTAGAGTTTAGGGCCTTGGTACGAACATATCACAGTACGCTTGGTTCTGTTCTATGATCTTCATTCTTTATTCTTTTATCACAAAATAAATGCTATGTAGCAACAGTGACCTCACCTGGCACAAGTGGCAATAATAAGAGCCTGGTACATATGATTCTATTGATGTCAATGGTATTACAGTACTATAAAATGTGCACTAAATGAATTTTAAATTTGCTCAGCATTGCCAGGTCTATGCTAATTTGGCCCTCTGTGCCATGTGCGAGGGACGATCAGTAATCCTTCAAAAAAGCCAAACATATGATAATTGTAGCAGTTACTGCTTCATACGTCTTGGTCATCTGACTTGTTCCACATCAAAGCAAGCTTTATAGTGCTTTGCAGAAAATGCGGCTCCGACTAGAAGCTTGTATCGGCGCATATGTGTCAGACGGCACTAGTCACAATATGTCATCCACACATTTCCACACAAAATCCTCCTGTCGGTTCGGACAGGTGTACGATAAATTCCTTCAAAATACAATAATTTTGAGCCTCTGGTACCATAATCCCACATTTCCCACCTGGCAACACTGAATTTGCTTCAAACCTTTGTCTGACAACTTAAATCAACTCCAATCATTCTAATGTTCTACTGTTTGCTTAACCTTGTTTTTTTTGAGAATTTTGTTGTTAATCAAACCTCCTATGTAGTGAGGATCACCCGAGTAATACTACAGTGACTACAATATGGCACCACTTTGACGATCCTGACGGAAATACAATCTAAAATATTTGACAGAATGCATATACCTGGCTCAGATGAGGTCACGTATAATGTAAACACCCACACCCATACAGAGAATAACCCCATCTCATGTTTAGCATCTGGAAAAGTTGTCAACCCTCTAACTAAGCAAAGTATCAGATCTCCTCCTCCCACATTTCAGCTTTTCTTTCTTTTTCCTTTTTTTTTTTTTTTTTACAAAAATTATGTGCATGCTAAATCAATACATTTTAAATGCCGATGTGGCTAGTCAGTATCACTTTTACCATTTGAGACAAAAACATGGCTTGAAAGAAATCATTAAATAATCCTCAGTACAGTATCAGCCACAAATAGCAATCTGTCTGCTGTCTGCTCCATGTACTGTTTTCTTTGGGAATTTATTTTGCCTCTACCCCAAAAACAGACCAAATACTCAAAGCTGAGACTTGAATTTGATCAGAGATAAGTGTCCGATGGTGTCTCATTTTTATCCCATTTTATTGTCGTGTGCTGTGATGGTTTGAAGCATTTTAAGCTCTGAAATGAGAATCAGGCTGGATGTCTCAGGAGCTGAATTTAAGAAACACTGGTGTTGAGTTGGGCTCAGGTCTGTGTAGGAGAAATAGGTGGAACCAAGGACAATGAAACTACAGATGATGCATTCACAGCTGTGCCAGTGGTGGAAGAATCAGTAAGTCTGATCCTCAGAGTCAGACCTGCAGCTCATTGCGTTAAAGGTGTGGGTCAGTGGTGAAACTCACCTCATAGACCCAAGGATGGACTCCCCTGTGGGGTATCTCGTTCCTGAACCATCTCTGACAGACCAAAGGATAGATGATTTTAAATCACTGAGGAAATTGTTAAAGAAATGAGATCTGATCTTCACCTTATTTTCTCCATCAGTAATTCCTCTGTCCTCCATCCTTTTTAAATAGAGGGGACCCATCTTCTGGGAAAGGAGGTTATAACAATTTTTTTTTCCGTTTGCTTGTTCGCAATTGTAATAAAGAATAAATTATCCTGAAGATCTTTCACCAGAGACTGTTGGCCCAAGGAAGAACCCTTTGCATTTTAGAGCTCATCGGGATCCATTTGAGCCTTTAGAAACACGCTACTGATCAATGAGCTGAGGCCCGTGGGCTGTAGCATTGTCTGTCCATCTCAGTTTGGACGTGCTCATGTTCAACACAGCTGTATATTACCCACAGAGGAGGCAAATGTCATACAGTTGAAAGCGTGGAATCATTTTATTTAGGTGTGACACAATCAAGCAGTAAATCTGTCTAAACCTTGGTGGACGTCTCAACTCTCCCAGCCAAAGAAGCAGTTCTTTTCACTGTATCTCTTCTGTTTTACCTATTAACGGGCTGTAGTGGATGTCACAGCATGAAGTGAGCTCTGCGATTTCAGACCTTGTGAGCGACATTGACATTTGTTGAACTGCTCTGAATAGTTGGTGATGCCTTTATCCATTTTATGACCAACACCTCATTATGGTGAACCTCAGCCAACAGTTGGGGCTCGAAATCAGGTCACGCAGTTAGGAGCATTTCTCAATACATTAAATTTCCCCAACAGCTCCTGTGTTAGTGGTATGACCTTCTGAGCCCAACCTATATTGCTCTCTCTTTTTTTTTTTTTTTTACATCAAGGCCATCAACAGGGTTTTTTTTTCTAAAGCTGGTGCATGCAAAGTAGGTCAGTTGGGATTGAGTCCATAGTTTTGTACATATATACACTTTATTGACCATATAGCAAACTTTTTTTTTTTTTACATTTGTTAATTTTTTTGTACAAAAACATTTATAGAACTGATATCTAGTAAGACAAAGGAATACACATGATCAGTTTTGATATACTGTACATTACAGGGGAAAATCCTGTCAATAAATATACACTTTGTCTTTAGGAAATCAACTGTAACATCTCTTGTGACATTGTGTTTAGAACGTGGCACCCGTTGGAGTCCCGTTTGGCTCACGGCGTAGCTGTTGCTACTTCAGCCTGTGCTTTATTGGGTCCTTTGGATAGGGGGATTTTACGTCTTAGGTACAATTTCTTTGTTTTAATCCGCGATTGGCAATCACATGTCTGTGTTGCAAGGAAGTTTACAATCCGTACTTCTGTTAAAATTCGTTCCTCAAGTAACTTTGATAAATGCAAAAATGGAGGCGTCTACAGCTTCTGTGCCAAACTACACCTCTCCTATCTATCATTTTGACTTGAGGATGAACCTTTATGTCCAGTTGGATTTTTGATGGAAATCTGTTATTTCAACTTTGACTCTGTAATCAACCAGCTGATCAGTCATTTATACATACAAGAGAGCATCGCCAGGGAGGAAATACGCAAGTCCGGTTCATGATTTTTATACATCTAGCGAATACACCAGAGACCTTTTACTGTTGTTCCTTCGTCTTCGCCTCTTCCTCCCATTCCTGGCTTTCCTCTCTTTCTTCTCTCTCCTCTCCTTCCTCTCCTTCTTCTCCCTCCTATCCTGGCTTAGTCATAAACAGTTGTCAGGAAAGCACTTCCTCTCTTCCTCAAGCAGGGGGCAGGGTGCTCCATTGTTGGCCGGGTGCAGGTGGATGTAGCGTGTGCGGTGCTGCACGCCAGAGTCTCCACACTTGCCTTTGCACAATCCCCAGGGAGACCACACTGACACTTCGCAGTCCAGGGGGGTATCTGCCGGGGAAGAACGTCGATCAGTTACATTCATCTTACATTTGTGTGGATTTGCCGAATGAGGGAATTTCACCTGTTTATTTCTTGTTCTTTCTTTACCTCTGAGTCTTTTTAATCGATTCATTCATCCTCCGTGGTAGATTTAGTGACATTAACGCACTCTTGCGTAGCCTTTTTTTTTTCTCATTTTCATGCAGTGCGGTCTGCCAAGCTGGTGCTATCTTATCCAATTTTGTTTTGAGTTTGTGTAGAGTTGATATCTATCACAGATTTAGTTGTCCTTCGAGAGTAGAAAAGCAGGAGGAGGACAGGAGGTACGGAAGCTGCATGGATGGATGATCGGATGGAGTTATAAAAAACATGCGAGCCAAATCAAAGCTGATTTTGGCATGTCCCTTCATACTGTGCATCCAATAAGGACAGAGGGGAAGATGGATTCAGTCAGTGTTACATTTCGCAGAATAAAATGTGGAAGCAGGTGGAAGTGAGTCACCTTTCCCCTACTGGTTAGAGGGTGTATAGAAGATGTTTGGATTAATGAAGGGGATGGGGGTGGGCATACACCAGTGGAGCGGTGAGATGGAGCCTTGTGAGCAGGAAGGAAACCCCGACACATTCTTGGCCCCTCTCTGTTTGTTGATTGGTCGTCAGGGGAACAGACTTGTCATCTCAATGCTGAATCAAACCTTTACAGTCACCCTGAACACTGAATCCAATTACTGCCCTGTCAGCTCCTCCTGCCAGCTTGACACGCATTTTTTCCCTTTTTTCCCCTTCCACAAAAAAACTTTCCATGTCCAGTCATCTATTTAGACAGTCAGTGCTGAATTATTTTACCAAGTTTCAGTCACATGGGAGAATATCAGTCACTCAAGACAGGCTGGCTGACTGCTCTGTCATTGGCTTTACTTGTAAATTAATCTTTATTTTTCCTAGCTTCCTATTCTTCCTTGCAGAAGCGCTTTTCCCTCTTGCCACTAATCTGTGGCTCATAAATTTTAACAGTCTGCAAATCATCGTGGACTAAATGTAGCCTGACCTCATGAATAGAAGTCTTGTCTGCATCCCATTCAGAGTCACAATCCAAGTGATGTTAATTTCTACAAGTTTCTAATTATGCTCATTTACTTCTACAGTCTCTGGTCTTTATACTTTTCCACTGGATACCAGATGTGTTTTTTCTCTGGTTTCTTGTTGGAAGTAATTAAGTTTGTGTGTGGTCTAGAATGTTCCGTAAGTAAGTCGACTCTATATCATAGTGTTAAACTGTTAACTGAGTTGTCCTGTATACAGTATATGTATTTGTATATGGATTTTTATATGTCTTTTATATGTATTCATATATGTATATATATGTATATTATATGTTATTTTTCATTGATCAGTGGATGTGGAAAGGACAGACTCTGTTTCAGGAAAATCCAATTGTTGTACTTCAGCATTTGTGCATATTTTGCCAGCTGTAGAAAAGTTATTGCCTTTTTGCAGGAATCATTTTGGTGTAAATTACGATGAGGTTTGGTGGCGAAAGTGCAAAAAATGTGCAAGGGGAGGAGGCATTGTTTGAATGTTAAACGTCTCAGTTGTAACCAACATTGCGTACTGATTGTGAATGTGAATTCCCAAGAAATACTTTTGCTAACATCTGTGTTAAGAATGGATTTTCATAGCATCTCTTTCTCACTTACTCCACACACAGAGGACCTGAGCACGGAATTTTGACTGGTTTTAATGCCTGTCAGTGGTTCTAAGATGCCGTTAAAATCCCATGAATAAATAATTCCACTATTGTAGGGGCTGGAAATTACACTTTGATGTTGGTGGCATTTCGTACAGTCAGTCAAAAAAGGAAAAAGTCGTTTCTTTGCTGGGATGTACATTGAACTGAACAATAAACAGAACAATTGTATGCTTTTGCAAAGCAGCAGGATTTTATTGAATTCTTCCAACTTCACTCAAATTCTCACAAGGATAGATTTTGTGTTTTCAGTGGTTGCAATTAACTCTTGCTAAGTATGATTACTGTCATTATGCAAGTGAGTGAGCATATAGCACGTTTTAAGCAGCAGTACAGTTCCATTAGTGCAGATGGGCTTATGTCAGATAGTTAACTGTGTATCTGATGCGGTGTGAAGGACTCATTAGACTTACTTATGAGCTTGTCTTCGATCTCGTTCCCTGTCGGCAGCTGGTTGGACTGGGTGGGTTCCACAGGCAGGCTGATGATCTGATTGGTCTTCTTTATCTTGGTCAGTGTCACCTTGGCAATGGGCGGGAGGTGCTTCAGGCGGGGGTAGTAGAAAGAGTTGGCAGGATGGCTTGGGATGGATGAGGTGATCTGTGAAGGCAAGAGGATGGGAAATTGAATGGCTGGTGGAGTTAAGCACAATATCTGTTTCTCATTATTTGATGAAACAGCAAATATGATCTGAGTGTATTTACTACATATTGTAACCATGGTAATGTTAGATGCTGACATACAGTTATTTCAAGTACAGTTTGCTATAGAGAAACAACAAATGAGTCCTCTCTCATCATGTTTTCAGAAATATAATGCTGTATGCCCATCTGGGCAAGGACATTTGTTGCAATTTATGGAATAATTTGGATATAAATAACGCATGCAAACATACCTACTTCTGTAACAGAGGTGGGGTATTTTTTTATGATTCTATTTTTCTGCCAGGACCTTTGACATTGTACCGATACTTGGAACACTATGCTGTTGTTTGATGGCACCCTGGGCTTTCCCACCTGTGTGATTTTGTCTTGAGGGATGGTCTCAAAGTTGGGAGAAGAGAAGGTGAAGCCGCTGTCAGTTCCTGCATCATATGGGAAAAGCTCCAGTGACACGCGTTCTCTCCACTGGTCACCGTCACACAGGTTAATGCTGTCCACTCCCACGAACCAGTCCGGGCTCGGAATGAGCCGCACGATAAATGACAGCTGCAGAAAAGGAAGTGGTGCGTGGGGAAGAAGATGGAGAGGAAAAAAAGGAAATGTAGCGTCAGGTTGAGTTGCAGACTCAGAACCCTGGCAGTGCAACATCTTTAATCTCCCTTTGTGAATCTAAATCAAAGTTATGAATGATACTTCACTCTGCTGCCCATAAGAGGGTGGTTTTGAAGCACTGCATTCATCATTCATCTTACATAATGCATGGCGATGACAGGAGCGATCCTGCTTCCCTTGTGCCAAAGTACAGTTTGTTTCGTGACGGCGAACATCTTCTGTCTCCAGTCGGCCTATTTCCCATTTCTCTCACCTCCAAAACAAACATCTTATTCCTGTCTTCCCCTCAGCTCTGTCTCCCCTCATGTCCAAGTCTAACACACCGAGGTGAACTCAGTGTTTGGTCAGATGTGTCCTACACTTTATGACCTATCCAGAGACTCATCTGTAAGAAGACATCAAGCTCCTGCAGTTTTACATAATTTGTTGAGTCATAAATTAGTCGTGTTATGTTTTTAAAGCTTTCTTTATGGTTGGAAGCAGCTGTTTTAATAATGAAATTGACCACTGTGTTCCATCCATCTCAATGAAAACTCTACATGTTCAGCATTTGGTAGTAAAAAAAGGAATAGAATGTTTGAGTGTTACTAAAAAGTCCACTGTTAATCATTACTTGTTATTATTTGGTGGTTTCAACTTAATTAACAACTGAACTGGTGTGACCAGGAAGTCCATTGTGATTATCTTCAGCTCAGATGATTTATATTCACTGGATCATTTTCATCAAAAAAATCAGATGATGGAAAAGAAGACACAGGTTTTTAATAAGAAAGTGTGTGTTGCACTAAATGCCCTGACCCAGAATTGAACGAACCAGGTGTTTGACTTACATAGGAGTGTCTGGCAAAGACCTCAAACTCAGTGTTCATCTGGCCTGTTCCTCCCACAGCAGCAGGGGCAGAGACGATCCCATAAACGCTCTGGATGCGTTCGCCGGAGGCCTCAACTTCCTTCATGAGAGTCCAAGCCTCGCCTTTCTCTGTGAACTCCCTCACTCCGTTGCTGGCAAACTCATTACGCTGCCACATGTGATAGTCAGAGCTGTGGGTGACCCCTAAGGGCAGAGAGTGGGATCACAACGGATATCAGTGACATTGGTCAGTTAATAGACAAATTGTTCTGATTGTTTGTTGGTTATTCATTGTCGAGCATCAGTCACTGTTTCACCATGGGTTTCAGTATTCTACCTATGTAGGATATTGGTTCACACTAGCTGGCTGTGTACCTACCAATAAGGTTTGACCATTGTGCAGGTGGACGGTAGACGGGGTACTGTTTTGGAAAAGCCGCCTGGGTCCACTTGCCCGTAAACGTCAACCTGTACTGGACAGCTTCCGAGGCAGTGCACATGGGGACGTCAGTAGGAACAGGCATGGGATTAACACCGTGGCCCAGTGTCAGCATCACCACAATCACAGGGTACAGCACCATGGTGTCCATCATAATAGAGAGGGGACTTTATGTAAGGCCTGAGAAGTCGACACAGAAAAGGAAGGAAGAAGGAAGATGGTGGTGTTATAAAGGAGTAACTCACACAAACCCTGACCTCTGAGGTGTCATTTAGCCATGTTTACGACTTGCATATATTACGATAATAGGTTCTCACAGTAGCATTGTGACACTCCTGTTAAATAGTCTGAGGGGCGTGGCTTGGGAGGGAGCGTCTAAATAAAACAAGTTAAAATTGCAAAACATGTAACGTAAGTAATGGATGAGTTGCTGGCCGTGTGAAGAGGTGAGTGAGTCTAGGTTAGAAAGTTACTTAACAAATTGTCAGACATCAATACAGACTAATTAAAGTCTAAAGTCTAAAATACATTTAGAATGGTTGACGTTTATCAAAGGTGCCACCAGACTGGTCCAGTGTTTTACTTGTATCATGGAACTGACAGCACGTCTCTGGTTACCTGTTTAATTCATGTCACTAATTTACCAGAAATGGCAGTACGTTGTGCACCACAGCCAAAATGTCAACATATGTCAACATCCAGAATGATTAAATGACATTGATTAATAAATATTTGTCTATTTTCTTTTGCTGTTTTCCTCCTTATCAAGTATTGCCTCCAT
This sequence comes from Aeoliscus strigatus, assembly GCA_901007665.1. Taxonomy (NCBI): domain Eukaryota; kingdom Metazoa; phylum Chordata; class Actinopteri; order Syngnathiformes; family Centriscidae; genus Aeoliscus; species Aeoliscus strigatus. The sequence goes on from CAAKHB010007004.1 coordinate 18,761, forward strand.
AATTTGTTTATGATGGTCGTTGAACTGATATGGAACATGACAGCAGTGCCAGGGAGAATTTGTGAAAGGGCGTACAACATTTGGCTGAAAACACTATCGGGCTGAACCAGTGGGACTTGTGAGTCAGAGAGGATTATTCTTCTAGAACTAGCGTGCAGTTTTTTCCACTGTTTCAATCGTAAAGTCAGTAATACAATGTTGGTTTGGGGGAAGGAGGTCTGACATTAATTTAGATCAGACCTGAGACAATGAGAGATTGGATTTACTGTTGTTGCATCCTCTTGCAGAGTGATATTCCGTATATGATTTGATAGTATAACATATTGTATTGCATATTTTTCATTCCTGTGAGCTTATCTTTTATTGCTCTGGAGCGGGAGCAGTAATGTGTCACTCTTATAACCACCTTGAATTCATTCACTTACTGTGGAATGGATCTTCTCTGAAGTCCGGCCCACTCAGTATTATGAGTGTCTATGAGTCTCTTTCTATTGAAAACCTGGTTCTCAGTGTTGCTGATACAGCAGACATTCATTCATTTTTTATATATTTCAGCATCCATATTAACTGCACAATTCTAGATCACATTTGCTCGCTCTGTTTGCATATGTTGTCACATATTTAGGAATAAATACAAAGACTGTCCAGATATTGTTCATGCATACATCGTTCTTTTCTGCCTGTTCAAATGAATGAAATCTTCCAAATGGAGGTGTGACTGTGTGTAGCTGCAGGATGTGTGGTGCAGAAACTACTCACTGGTTTCACTGAGGGTTCCGGATGAATGGAGGGTTGCAGCAGACGGCTGGAGATCAGGGCTGGAGGTGAGGAGAAGGGGTGAGGGGAGCAGTGGATGTGGCTGTCGGCGAGACTGGCTGCGAGTCTG